>CABHPP010116091.1:0-22726 GCA_902168425.1 Peromyscus attwateri
AAAAAAAAGAAGGAAGCAGTGATACAGATTTAAAATTGCATAATGGCCTTATTGTCTTAATAAGCAGAGTAAGTATTTGTAAATGGCATTTGAGTGGCCAAAGGGAGAGCCATCCGGGACCCTGATGGTAATGAGGTCCTTGCTGCCATCTGGAAGGTGAGGATAATGTGCTTTTCACTTGGCCACAGGAAGAGCTAGCAGTTCCAAAGCTGATAAGCAATATTAATTGGGTTCCTTTAAAATGAAAATTTAAGACCATTTCTATGAGTTAAAGCAACATGTTCATAAGCATAGCCCAGCATGGCTTTCAGGTCTAATTAGCTGAAGAAAAATAGAATCTAGTTTTAATAATTTTAATGAAGAACCTGACTTAGCAATTAGGAATCTGTAAATACCAAAGTCCTAAAGCTGAGAAGGTAAGGTCCCTGAAATGCAGCTGGCATTAGTGTCTGGATAAACACATGTGTTGAGTTTATTCTTTGGGGGGGGGGGGAACAGGAGAAAACATACATATATGTAAATAAAAGCTTATATATGTATATACATATTACATCATCAATGAATATATTTGCAGCAGTCTGAAAAGGCCGAGTGTCTCCTAGATGCCATAAACCTCATCAGACATACAGGACGCAGCCCATGTCTATCCACTTGTGAATAAAATAATAGTCATGAGTTGTTAGAAGAGCCTTATAAGTTTAACTGTGCTAAGTCAAGTTCTTGAACAACCAGCAGTCACGTACAACTATTTCTATGCCCTGTGAGTTAATAACCATAATGCTATTGTTTCTAATAGTCAATAACACATTAGACAATATTTTGGGGGCACTGATGTTTAATACCATGTAGGACATGTCTGTGTAATCCACACGAAAATCCAAGGAGGTGAGGTTTTAGATGTATCTCTACTGCTCTGTGAGGGTCAGACAGGTAAGTTACACAAAAGGTCACCTCTAGGACAAACAGCTCGGTTTCTCCAGAATCTAATTTCAGGATTTATTTTATCTTTTAGTATGTGATCCTATACATACTAACATGAATAGTAGTAGTGGTGATAATAATTTTCTACATTTACTTATTGTATGTGCGTGCGTGTGTGCGTGTGTGCGTGTGTGCGTGTGTGTGTGTGTGTGTGTGTGTGTGTGTGTGTGTGTGTGTGTGTAGACAACTTGCAGGAGGTCAGTTCTCTCCTTCCATCACATTGGTTCTGAGGATGAAACTCAGATCAAGCTTGGCAGCCAGCATCCTCATCCACTGAGCCATCTTGCAGCCCATGAACAATAGTAACAACAGGCAAAGTGCCCTCGCTGCATTTTCATTCCTTTTAGCTTACTTGGAAGACATCTTTAATTGCACGGTAAGACCACTGTGCATTGGTATTTCAAGTAAAGCAATTTGAAGCCTACGCTTTATTTGGAAAAACAAGGCAGAAGTTGCTCAGAGTTGGTCCAGTGATTAAAGACACAATGTTCTCTTGGGGCAGCATCACAAATCTGTCTCTCTGGGGAGGGAAGTAATCTGCATCAACAGGCCCTCCTATTCAACGTGGGGAAAGCCAGCAGGAGTCCCTTCTGCTGGGGGGGGGGGGGGGGCGGGCGGGCCACGCACAGTCCCCTGCTGTAGGTGAGCCCTGGTCAGTCAAGAGCTCTGAGGAAACCAGAGACCCTAGGCCCTCCCTACGGATGTAGCCCGGAAGGGCACGTGCAGGGGAGAAGAGCAGGGCTTCTTCTACCTTCCCTGTGCTTATGTGACAGGACAGTAGCCTTCTTATTGCAGATGGAAGGTCTCCATCAGATGGTCCCAAGGGCAAGAGAAACAGGAGGGAATTCTAGGCGCTGCCTCACCTGAGGGATAAAAATCAATGCTACGCACCGCACTGTGTTACCTCATTTTTCTGTGGGTGTTTTCTGTGAGTACCCCCAACTTCTACCTCATAGGCACATTAAAAAATTTTTTTTGAGAAAGTTCTATGAAAGTACACAGTACAATATTGCTTTCAAAATACTAGTTAATTTTTGTTTAGTGACAAACGTTACAAATGGCACCCAGAGAGAGCCACAGAGCACAGCTTGTACTGCCGTCAAGAGACTGGGAGAAAGATAACCATCGGAAATAAAATCTAACCTTGGCACCTGACCCTGCAGGGGAAGAAGGTGAAAGAACACGTCAAGGAAAGCCTAAAAATGAGTTAGAAAGCGACACCTTCATTTCCTCAGACAGAACTGAAATAATACATTTAGTTGAAAGTCAATGCTCTGACGTCCTTAAAAATCCAAGAGGAAAAAAACAGAACCAAACAAAAACCAACAAGCAAACAAAACCAGAAGGGAAGGTGTCCAACTCTGTGTCAAAATCAGGTTGGCTCCAGAGAACGGAACCACGCAACATAAAAACCGAACTGCCATTCGCTTTCAGCGGCAGCAGGAAAATAAATACAGAGAGGAAACTCTGTATAAACGGAGTCTGTCTTAGGGCACTTATAGCACATCTTTTGTTAAAAAAAAAAAAAATGAAACTCAGACTTCCCCTGCTGGAGCTGGTGTATGTTCCTGCACCCATAAAGCCATCCAGAAGAAGTCCTTCGCTGATGGTACAGCAGAGTGGATCTGGGGAGTCAGGGGGTGCAGCCAGCGGCATGGGCTCCCTCAGCACCCACTCAGCACCTCCTGCATGACCAGGAACAGGGAGGAAGACTCGAGAGCTAGGCAGTGGATCTAAGGAACGGGAACAGGCCCCTGAAGGCACAGCTGTGAGTACCAGCGGAGGGGAGGGCTCTTCTGGATCCCGATCGTCTAGGACCATAATCCGGTAATCACCTGCCTTTCCAGTCATTTCCTTATCTCAGGATTTCTGCTTTGAACCAGCACCCCTTCTGGGGATGGGCTGCCCAGCTCTAATGCAAACAGTCCTACAAACTTGAAGGAAAGCAAAACAAAGCCACCGAGCCGAACAATCACTTAACAATCAGTTCAAGTGATGTATTCCATGCTGCCATTCTGGTGCCAACAACGGTGTATGACCTTTTTCACTCAGTTAAGAGCAGCAATGACTAGGACTCATTCCCTCGGGCACCGCTTTTCACTGGACAGGTCCTTTTATATCACTTCCGGTGGGCTATCATTCTTTCTCCTCTATTATGTCCATTCCTTTTACATTAGTCTTCCTAAAAAAAATGCTCCATGTGCTCATATCACTGATGTACCCCAAAGTCATGGAGGATACCACATTCTCATCACCCTTAAGTCCACTTCAGATCGCCCAGCTACCCTCTGAGTTTTAGGTCCATCACACACATCTTCCCTGGATTCTCCATGGATACCTCAAACACAGCAAAACAAACTCTGGAGGTACTTCTCAACCAATCTTCCATGGAGCTGCCCTCATTGTATGCCACACTTTGCCAACGACCCCTGTGTATAGCCTATGTATCAGCCCCCTAAAATCTGTCTTGACCACCATCCACTCATCATTTATTCTTACAAGCACCCTCCCAAATCTGAGAGTTTCCCCCATCTTTATCCATTCACATCTGCCGACAAAGCCCGCCCATTCAACCAATTCCAAGGACTCCCGTCAATACCATCTTTTCTGTCCAAGCTTGCTTTTACACTCCCACTTCTGTAGAACTACTCAATGCATTTCTCAGAGTTAAACTCAATTCCAAGTTCCTCCACCAAACCTCCTTCCACAGCAGTTTCTTTGTCCACTCAGCACAAGACAGGGTTATCAAACACTGCATGTCCATACACAACTGCCCTCCTTTCTTCAGTCAGCGAAAGGGGATACACCATTTCACATGACTCCCAAGTACCTGTGGCTAAAAATCAAGGAGCGATTTCTGAAGCCCCATGTCTAGGTCTCCTTTTCCAAAATGTTCACTGTGCAACGCCATATGTGCTGTATAATCTATACTATTCTAGAAGCCCATGTAATGTGTGACTAAGAAGCCTACTCCAGAATCCATTTTATAGATCGCTTTTTAGCCAAGCAGTGTGAACTGGGATGTTTCCCTACCCTCTCCTCATGGGGTCATTCCTCTTTTTTGAGAGGTCTTCTCCCAAGGGTGCTTCCTTCCCCTATGTAGAAAACAGACCTTGTTCACTTGGAGTGTGTGCATGCAGAGTATATCACAATGCAGCCTTATTGCGTTCTATCTGCAAGACTTCTCAGCACCTCCTCCTGACCACTCTTTACTGTTAGTTGTCATACTGTCCCTGGGGTCTTTGGCAGCTCAGATGTGATCCAGGGATCCTATTCCTGGAGTAATTCTTCGGTCGCCTCCTCTTTGTCTCCTATTAGCTACCTACATAAAACCTTGCTCTTACTGGCTGATTTTCCTAGTGTAAAGCACACAAATATGCAGTTCAAAAAATGGCATTCTTTAGTTCAGGTGGTTCCCAGTTCTAAAATCTACCATTATCCAAACAGACTCTACCCTCCATTGTTGTGGAATAGTACTTCAACTAGGCAAAGATGTGCTACATTTGTTTATGCTGTGGAATATTACTTTAACTATGTGAAGGTGTGTTACATTTGCTTCTGCTGCCTTGGTTAACGATGTAAAGATGTGTTACATTTGTTTGTGCTGCATTTGTTTAATTATGAAAAAATGTGTTGTATTTGCTTCACCTTGCCTGCCTAAGGTACCTGATTGGTCTAATAAAGAACTGAACAGCCAATAGCTAGGCAGAGAAAGGATAGGTGGGACTGGCGGGCAGCGAGAATAATAGGAGGAGAAATCTAGGCTAAAAAAAAAGGAGAACAAGGGACATGCCCAGGGCAAAAAGCCAGGCAGCTGTCAGCCAGTCAGACATGAGACATAGTGAATGTAACTTATATAGAAAGAAAAGATAGAAAGCCCCAAGGCAAAAGGTAAAGAGAAACGAGTTAATTTAAGTTAAAAGAGCTAGCCAGAAATGAGCCTAAGCTAGGCCGAACATTTATAATAAGAAGTCTCCGTGTCATGTTTTGGGAGCTGGTTGGTGGTCCAGAAGAAAAAGCCTGGTCCACTCTATCACATCTTAAGCTATAATTCTAGGTCATTCGTTCTTGACCGTAAGATATCTATAGTATTCCAACTATCAAGCTTCTATCACTCTTAATGACTGCATTATACATAAGTACAAGATCATCTTTAAGGTTTACATGTTGAACAATAAGGAGAGATTCCCCCTCCCCCGAATTAGTCCTCAGAAAAGGGAAATCCCCTAATCTGGAGTTCTTGAAATGATCTCAAGTATTACAGAATGTCTTATTTTGAATAACAAAGCATTTAGCCTTCAAAAACCTCAGTCAATTCTACCTTTGGATTAGATGAAGGCCTTCTGACAAAATTAGCTAATTTTTTTTTTAAGTGAAGGAATTTAACTAGATACAGTACCTACTATGGGGATGATCTCAATGTAAGAGAAGACAGACGTCACAAATAGCCATCGTAGAATCACTTTTTCAAGGTCATTACACAGGTCATGAACACATGCTTAATTCATTACATGTGACTGTCCTAATTGTATGTGAATGGCAGGTCTAGTGACCAAACTTTCTTATTGAAACTGATAACATCTCAAACAACCTAGAGTGCTGTGAGGAGGCCATGCCCAGGAACAGGGCGTTAGTTAAGTGACTGCCACGTGGCTGAGTGACAGCCATTGCAGGGCACTGGGAATACTAGAAAAAAGCAGTTTCATAACTGTAAGAACGGCAAGAAGTGACGGATCTAACCTGCCACATTATTTCATACAACCTGCTATTTTTTTAAAAAAAAATATGGATAAATCAGCCGATTATTTAAATAGTCATGTAACCAAATCATCTACAACCCTAGGTGTTTACATGATGGTGAGCCTTGTAAACTTATCTGTACGTGAAAATTCCGATGAACAAGGCACCAACTTATGGACTGGGGTGAATGTTATTGACTACTCTCTGTAGTGATAAAACTTTATGTCAGGCTGGGGAGGGAGAGAAGGCAGCCCACAGCATCAACTAAGCAGGGCTCATAGGGGCTCACAGAGACTGAAGCAACAAGCGTAGACCTTGTGAGGTCTGACCTAGGTCCTCTGCATATATGTTATGGTTGTGTAGCTCGTTGTTCTCGTGGAGACCAAAGAACAGTGGAAGTGTGTGTGTGTGGGGGGGGGGTGTCTCTGACTCCTTTGCCTGCTCTTGGGACCCTTTTCTTCCTACTGAGTTACCTCATCCAGCTTTAATATGAGGATATTTGCCTAGTCTTATTGTAACTTGTTATGCCATGTTCAGTTGATATCCCTTGGAGACCTGCTCTTTTTTGAAGGGAAACGGAAGAGCAATGGGTCTGGAGGAGAGGAGAGGTAGGGGAGTACAGAGAGGGGTGGAGAGAGGGTAAGCTGTGGTCAGGATGTGATGTATGAGAGAATAAATAAGTAAATAAAAAAAGAAGTTGTAGTAAAGCCCTTGCCTAGCACGCATGAGGCCCTGCCTGGGTTCAATTACCTGGACCACAAACTACTACTATTAATAATAATTCATATTTCATTTCTATTATTTTCCTCTATAGTCTCTCAATGATTAAGTAGTTCTGGTAAATACAAAGAGCAGTATTATTTTATAGGTTATTATAAATGCCTTATTATTTACAGCAGTTTAATAAATCCAATACATTGTAAATGTAATACATTCCAGAAGCGTCAGTCCTGCTCTACGGCCCCAGGGCCTTGAATTTTGGATGCCGAAATCCTTGTTATTCCAAACTGCATGTTTTGTCATTCTGAGAATGGCAACATTCTAAAGGAAAAAGGTGAATTTAAGACCATCTCCTCTTAACACTTTTTTCTCATTTCCCCACGAAGAAGAACCTTGGGCTGAGGGAAAACTCCGTGACGGTCAGGCAGAGCTGACATCCAGGCCTCTCCTCTTTAATTTTTGTTGTGAACTCTAGTACTAAGCTCTGGGTACTTCTCTTGGGATTTCTATGTTTACAAATATATTTTCAAGTTACCCATCGCTTTTTTTCTAGGCTGTATTACAAACAGACAAAAATGTCTGGGCCATATTAGCGTAATTTTCTTGTTCCTTTAATGCGATTTCTGACTTCTCTCCAGAGGTGAAACGTCTCACAATCCATTCATACCTGCCCGATCGTGGCTCCTGGCAAAGTTAACCTTAGCTTTCAACCTAAAGGCACACTTCTCTCCTCTGAGGCGCTCTTCCTTTCTGCCAGATGAGCCATCTTTCTAATTAGCAGAGCCCCACGCTAGGGTCAATCAAGCAGAATGGACCTGGTGACAACAGATGCCGATCCCAAGCACACCACTCATGAAATCATCCATTATGCAGAGGTGACCTAGGCCAGCTGGCACAAGGTGGTTGGTACCTTGCTCACAAGATGACAGCATACCATCCCACACTTCTGGGAAAAACACACACACACACACACACACACACACACACACACCTCAAATCACAGCAGTCCCTGAGACACTTTAGGAATCTCAGGACTCTATAAGGTTGTCCTTGCCTGTGTTGGCTCACACGCTATCACTGTTGAGAGTTACACAATGCTGAGGCTTACAGACAGTTAAGGAAAAACCCAAGCTTACCTTCAATCCTCTTTAAAGCGGAAAGGCACATATCCTTCCTTGGAAACTCAAAGGGATTGTTGCAGGTTCGGATGGTGTCACATTCACACTTCCCGTTGATGATATTGCAGCCCGAGATGAGATTTTCATTGCATGGTTCAAAACCGAGCAGCTGGTCATCATCCCAGTCCTCATCTGGAAAACAATGACCCAGAGAATGGTTTGCTCACATGCTTCCTTCAAAGGCCTTGAGATCAAACACACACTGGGATGTGAAGATGAGCATCCGACTGTGAGGCCTTCCCTGGTGAAAGGCAGTTTGGACTGAAATTGTATGCACAAATACCACACAACCTCCTCTTGGTCACTGGGAAGCCTGGAACATTGCCACACATGTAGAAATTAAATAGTCACATACACAAACATTTGTGACCAACATCCACGACTCCCATGTGCCACACACCAAGTAGGATCCCTAAAAATACTGCATTGGGGGAGCAAGGCTTGGGGGATAGTTCAGTCAGGAGAGTGCATGCCGCACACAAGGGAGAACCCATGAAAGCCAAGGGTGTTGCTGTTGTAATCCCAGTGCTGAGGAGGAAGTGACAGGAGGGTCCTGGGGAGTCGCTGGTCAATCAGCCTAGCTGAATGAGTGAGTTCCACAGACCCTTTCCCAGGAAAAAAAAAAAAAAGGGTGGATGGTGTCTGAGGAACGACATCCAAGGTTGTCCTCTGTTCCATTTGCATAGGCGTGCAACACACACACACACACACACACACACACTTTTTAAATTTTGAAACAAAGCTTCTTCAGCTTTCACGTTCTCTAGAAGTATATATGAGTTACATTTGCCAATCTCAAAAGAAAACTTAGGTTAACTTGTTTCTTACTGTAGACCACAATACACCAAGGCAGCTAATAAACATCAAACATCATATCATTGAGAGAAAGGAACAAAGTCTGTGGAGACCCACAGAGGCTTTCTATTGAGACTTTACTCAAGGTCAGAGAATCTGAGCTTGCTTTACCCAGCAAGGCTGCATAAGGAGATGATTTGGTCACTGGCGTGTTTACCAGGTGTTTGGAAGTGTCCATACTTGGCTGTATGGTGAGCTTTGATCTAGCAAGAGGGAGGTCCTTTGCCTCGCCCCTTGGCATATTATAAAAAGCCCTGTTGGATAAACAAAGGGGCTGTTGGGTATTGACCCAGGCCCTCCCAAAGCTATCTTGTGTCTCTATCTTTCTTCTCATCTTCTAGGTCTATCTTTCTACCTAATATTTTCTCATTCCTCTGTCCTCCACCCAAGAACCCTTCATAAGGTGGGAGCAGGTCGGAGCTGGACTCCCACAGGCTCCCACAGAGATCCAATGGAGGAGATCACCTGTAACATATTTTGGGACCCACTGCTGGCACCCAACACTACCTACAACGAAGCCGATGACCACCACACAAAGAGCTACAACCCAATGAGAGACAGAAGTCATGACATTCAGAAGCTGAGACCAATTCAGGTGCTTGCCCTGGGATGGAAGAGATGGTAATAAAGTAGGTTCTAGAGCTAGCCTTGGGGGCTCAATGGTTATGAGCAAGTACTCCTTTTGCAGAGGACCTGGGTTCTATTCCCAGCACCCACATTGGATAGCTAACAATCTCCTGCAATTCCATTTCTGGGACCTCTGATACCATCTTCTGGCCTCCATCAGTATCTGTCCTCATGTGTACAAATCCATGCATAATTAAAATTAGTAAGAATTAAAATCTTTAAAGCCAGCTTTTTTTTTTTCCCCTGGGAGCCAGTTCAGAAAAATGTAGCAAATATGAGAAACACCGATTAGGTTCTGTTCTTAACAATGTTCCTCCTAATTCAAATATCTCGTTACAGAGAACCACAGTACTTCTCTGACAACCGGGGACATGAGTCTCCCCTCTTCACGTTATCTTTAAAAGACCCTATCCTAGCCGAGCTGGGGCTGACTGCTGGATGGCAAACATGTTTCTGATAACGGTATCTAGAAAGAATTTTTCAAAGTGCTTGGATTTGAGAGAGCACTTAACACCTGTTGTTCACACTAAAGGATACATGCCATCTTAAGACAGTACTTCCCAGCTGAGGTGTGTGGCTCCATGGCCGAGTGCTCGCCTGGCAACTGTGTGACCTTGACATGAATCCATCACATATCAAGGGGCAGGGGAGTTACATTTTCATAGAAGACAGTGCCAACAAATAGTTATGGTTTTCACAGAGCTAACACTTAGAGTCTGGTGCCGTCATTCAATGCACATACTAGATAAGATTACTCTCCCTTACTGAAATAATTTTTTTTTTTTTTTTTTTTTGCCAAGGAATCTTGAAAGAAGAAATCACAACCTGAAGAGCTTGGGGTGGTTCTTTGAGATGGCAGAGGAGAGAAATCTGTGTTGATTTTAGATGAGGTTCGTGTATGTAATCAATGCCTCAGTTTTGATTATCTTTTTGGTTTCAAAGTTTAGGCAGATTCCCAAGAGATCTGTTTTATGATCTATTCTCTTGGTTTCAAAGTTTAGGCAGATTCCCAAGTGATCTGTTTTATGATCTATTCTCTTACTTGGCCTGCCTTAGGTTCTCAGAAATAGCACGTAAATAATACTCACACATAGAAAGGCTCACTTCATGCTAACCTATCACTTCAAATACCCCGAAAACCAGAAAATACACCAAGCAACTCAAGACAGAAAAAATGTCATCTGTCCTCAGTTATGGCACGGGATGGTACCTCAAAGCTTTCTCATCTGTGTGTGGCACAGTCTAGGCACAGGTTCAGCAGAACTTGCAAAGGACTTTCTGTGACTGCATATTCAAATCTGCAATGCAGAGACAGTCTAATCCTAAGAATTTCAAAGCTTCTAAGTAATTCATAAAATATTTGAACCACTCGCTCGAAAGACCATCCCTACGTCTCCCTTCTTTCTCTTTTCTTTTTTTAATGAAAGGAAATCTCAATTGCTGATTTAATAAATATGCACAGCATTTCCAAATTAAGTTGCTTCTTCCACAATCATTCTTGCCACGAAAAAAAGAAATCCCATGCTTCCATTATACCACACAACCGTGCCCCCCCTCCACTCCGCCCGGGGCGCAGGGTTCCCATCCAGCCCTTTACTGTTTTCTTACCTCTATTCCCTCGTCCTTCCGCCTCATTTCCCACACCTGTTGTCTTCCTTGAAAAGCCAAGGCTGTTCAGTGGCTCTCTCTTGCCAGACACCAAAGTCCAAACTTTGGTGTTGAACGTAACATTCTTCATGATGTAGTTTGTGCCTACTTCGAGATCCCTCTTTTAGGGATCCCCCCTCACAGCTCTATCCTCTCTGTGCACTGACATTCTCACCACAACCCTAAAATTGTTCCCGGTGCTTTGTGTTTCTACCTAGAACACAGGTTTGCTTTCTGCTTCAGTGTAACTCTTATTCACTCTTTGAGACTCAGATCACTGTGACCTCTTTTGAGACGTTTTCTCCAAATGCCCGGGAGAAGGAACTGGTCCATCTTCCATCTATCTGCAAGCATATGCACAGGGTCTCTCACTTAGATCGAGGTTCTATCTAAGTTAAACATCTCCAATGGGCCAGAGACCTAACTGGTAGGAACTGGGGAATACAATTGTTAATTTCCTTAACATCAACACAGTGTGTGTGTGTACGTATACACACACAATAAAAAATAGTTTATTATAAAACAGACACACAATGTCACAAGAAAGTGTGTTTCAAGATGATATATAAATGAAACACTTTTTTTTTTTTTTTTTTTTTTTTTTTTTTTTTTTAGACAGGGTTTCTCTGTGTAGCTTTGCGCCTTTCCTGGAACTCACTTGGTAGCCCAGGCTGGCCTCGAACTCACAGAGATCCGCCTACCTCTGCCTCCCGAGTGCTGGGATTAAAGGCGTGCGCCACCACCGCCCGGCCAAATGAAACACTTTTAAGCAGATCTTATTTTAAAAGCTTGCCATGAAAGCACTGAGTGGGGCACATATTTTAAACTAATGCTTGCACACTGGTAGTTTCTGACTAGGAATCATCTGCCATTAGTCTCCTTCTCAGTCCAGCTCCCGGACAGCGACCACTTAACACCTAGTGGGCATTATCATCCTTCCAAGAAACCCATTTTCAGAGCCAAGCCGTTTGGACTCCCAGATGCAGCTCCCTGTCCTCACTCAGGAAGACCGATTGCCCTGAATTTGGAATCAGTACTGAAAGGCAACAGCCCTTCACGATCCCCCTGGCTCTGTATTGCTTTGTTTCTCAGCCAAAGTGTCTTGGTGTGGCACAGGCTGCACCAATGTTCCACGGTTAAAGCTGCTGTCCCCTGGGAATGTCACCAGCACCCATTCCATCAGCCTGGAAGAGGCTCTCTGAAGCCAAAAATATGGTCGATGTGTTTCTCGACTTTGCGGAAAGGAAACCTTTCTGTTCTCTGGCCCCACCTAATCAATACTTTGTTTTTCTTTTTAGCAAGCAGTTCCCTTAGCAACGGTTGTTTTAGAGGATCGAGAACAGCGTGCTTCTAAGACAAAATGCTTTTACAGTTTTCTATTACAGAACATTATACTTTGAAATAACTTAACCGAAAATCAACAGGGATTGAAAGCAAAGTTTAATGAAATTTGATGAGATCACAAAGCTAATCAAGTCTGAGACAATCTGAACCCAGTGCAGGTTGAATCTTTCTTCTCCTAATCCTCGAAACCAAAAATGTTTCAAACTTCAGGGTTTTTTGTTTTTTGGGTTTTTTTTTTTTTGTTGTTGTTGTTGTTGTTTAGTAAAATAATCTGAATAGACTTTGTGCTGTAACCGTGCTCAGAAAACCTTGAATTTCCGAGCATTTTAGATAGGAGGATCAGGGTGGTCTATCTACAGTACTACTACACAGTGCTTGGTGAATTCTCTTTGCAGATGTCTACCCAACAAAGCATCTGATTTTTTGACAGTTCCTGGCTTCTCTTTGGGCTGGTCAGAACAAAAATAGTCAAGATCAGGGTACTGCCCCGTACATTTGTTCCCTAGCATTCTACATGTGACTAGGTGTAGTCTCCTAGACAGAAGGGTCAACAGACACTATTGCACATGTATTTTAAAATTGGTATCTACAAGGTAACGAATCAGGATGCTAATTCCTTTTCCTGAATATGTGAGAAACCTAATGTCGGGTACAAATTCAAAGTGCTACGTTTCCAAGTCTGTCCAGGTACGTGAGTACATCCAACTGCCAACAGGACACCTCCACCCAGGTTTCACCTGGAAACGCCATATTTTTTCTTCCTCCAGATAGCCACATTGCAGCGTGCCGCAGAAAGACTTCTCAGGCACATCTCATACCATCCCACAGAACTAGTGAGATGAAGAACTGAAAATCAGTACAATTAACAACCTTACTTTCAGTGAAGAGCCTCCTTAGGGGGATTTTTTTTAATGTTATTTAACTGTTACATCATTCACTATGCAGGGTGTTGGGAAGGAAGGCTCACTGGAAGTCCGGTACCATCACCTCTCTTTAGACTAAGATGCCTTTTATGTGGCTTTGTTTGTTTCCCCCACTGTCAAATGGACACTAAGGGGGTAAAGATAAATACAAATTTAGCATTATTATAGAGACAGTTGTGCTCTTGCGTGCCATCTGAAACGGTCTTGGGGACTTTAGAAGTCTGCAAGCCACGCTTTAAGAACTGCTGTTCTGATGCATGGCCTTGCCCTGCTGGTTTCTAAGGGAAAACAGCAGGGGATCCCAGACTAAGAAACAACAGGACAAGGCATACCTCTCCAGGTCAGAAAAATACTTCCTGGGGAGTCTGAAAGCAAAATGCACCCCCCCCCCCCGCCCCGCCCTGAGGCTCATGGATTCGAGTTCTTGGTTCCTAGTTGGTTGGCACTGTTTAGGAAGGTTAAAGAGGCGTGGCCTTGATAAAGGAAGGGTGTCACTGGGGGCCAGGCTCTGAGAGTTTAAAAGCCTGCCCTACTTCCCTAGTTCTTTTTCTCTGCATCATGTGTACAACTGAATATGTGATCTCTCAGCTGCCTGCTTTGGCTGCCGGCGGCCATGCCTCACACACCTTAGGGACTCTCCCTGTGAAACCATAAGGCCAAAAAAAAACCTGTTGTGAGATGCTTTGGTCCTGGAATTATATCACAGCAAGAAAAACAGGACTAATAAGCTTCTCTAATGCAAGTACAGTAACATGGGATTTGTAAGTCACAAATGTCCACCTTAAAAAAAAAAAAAAGCCACACTCGTTCATGAGCTCTCTTTCTAGGATATTAACGTTATCAAAACAAAACAAAACAGAAGCAGGCTATTTGGGACCTCTCTCTCTTTAAACAATCAGAGTAAAAAGTACCAATAACAGATGAAGATCCTAGCAGGTCAGCTAGTTTATATCCCTTCATTTAGTACAAAAAAAGGGGGATTCCCCTACTGGCTCAAATTTCTGCTACATTAAAAGCCACCTAGAAAGGTTGCCAGCAAAAATAAAAAAGTGGAAGAAACTCTGACATGTATTTTTTTAAAAAAAAAAAGAAAGAAAGAAAGAAATACAGAAGTAGAGGAAGAAATGACTCCTGGATCTTGTTTAATTCTGACAAAACTGGACTCCATCTTCAATGACCACCTACCCTCAGGCTCCAAGTTCTGAAGGGAGCAGAATGACTTTTGACTTGGGTAAACTGCCAGGTATCCAGGGCCAAGCCATGGGCAGCTTGCACCTGTGCTGATATGTTCATTCAGGTTCATATAGTTTACATTTATCCTCTAAGCACATGGTTCTATAGGTTTTAAGGGACATCCCCTCGCCCTGATTTTCTCAACAGCTCTTGTAGTCTTAGTTCAGCAGGCAACTTTGCAGAATATAAGTGGCTTCCTTTTTTAATACAGAACACATGCTGGTATTGTAAAAACACTGCTCCCTGTTTATTTCCTCCTGGACTGCCTTTCTGCTCCATAGTATCTCTGGATGGTGTCTGTTATGGCCTTCCTTCATGTTTGATACGCAAGATTTGAAATACAAAGCCTTCCATGCTGAGAGTAGAGAGGAAGAGCCAACCAGAGGGGTGTGGCAGGGCCTCATACAAGAAGTTTGGGAGGCCCCTGAACTCCAGGTCTAAGAGGAACTATGGGATGCTCCAAGAATTTTTTTTTTGTGAACCTCTTAGCCTGACTAATCCGGGATTCAACTTCTCTGCTCATCAAAGTATTCTTCCTTATTGAAATAGGACATTTCAGGTCTGACAACACTTACTGGATACAGGGCTGTGCTAATCTAAAATTTGCCTTCCTGAAGGTTGAGAGTACAAATGTACACCCAGAGCCTCACCGATCCTGTGTTGTCCCTACTAAGGTTAATGGAGTTTCCTCCTAACTAAGAGATAGCTGCACCCCATTATGGAGCAGTCCACTTACCAGAAATATGCTAGAGCAGATTATTTAAAAGCAAGAAACAAACTCACGGTACACACTCAGAAGCTCACTGTAATGGAATTCTGTTGGCAGACGAGAGGCTTCTGGGAATATAGATCAAATTAATTCTTCAGCTGTTCATATATCCCTGTGGCTACGGTAAGCTGCAAACAGCTAATACTGGTATCTCTTTCCACGCCAGCCTAGAAACTACAGTGTAAGGTCCAAATGCTGCTCTGTGCAGCCCCAGCTCTCCGCTAGCTGTTATCAGGTATGCCGTTCTGCTCCAGGAGGAGTCTAATGCAGTGAGCTTTCAGTCTCCCTGCTCTGGGCTTAAAGCCTATGTCCCAGAAGCGGGTGCTTCCCCCTCTCTCTCTTTCTTGGGCTGTAATCAGTGCAAAGCAGGAAGGTCATGTTTGTGGTTATCCGTAGAAAGGACTTCTGCTATAAAATTTTGCTTTGCAGACATTTGCACAAAATGAAGCTATGTTAGGTGTCTGCCACTATACACTAGAATGGACAAAACCAGAGTCCCTAAAACAATGGCAATACTAAAATATTCCTATGAATATTTACTCAAGATAGAAGGGGGCACAAAGCTCTAAATATGCAATGAATGAGAACATTGGTTCCTATTGTGTCTCAGTGACGAATTCATTGAAAATGAGCAATACAGTTAACTAGATCGTTTTATTATATATTGATTAATAAATATAAGGTTCTACCTCTGCATTTCTCATCAGATGCTTTGGCAATACCACTAACAGGAGGGCCAGAAATGAAGAACAAACATAAATGGACTCCTCCTTTCTTTATTCCCATCACATATTCTTCAAGCACACACTGGTTATCTATTATGTGTGCCAAATTGAGCCAGGTACTAATGCCTTGTGATGTCAGGAAGAGGGTTTATAGTATCCATCATTCAGACCTAAGTCATGTAGCAAGTATGTGGAGATAGTATGGGAAATACATGGGAAGATTAATTTCCTTTCTGACTGCAGAATGCTGGTGAAGAATAGTAAGGAGGCTTAGGAGAAGGTAAGTCTTGATTACAGGAGCAAGGATTTAACGAACACCAAACGTAAAACCTGGAGAGAGGACAGAAAACCTGGTGCCCACCAACACACTGCAGAGCACTTCCGACTCTGTCTAAACTAAGAATTGCCCTAAAGAGCACATGGACAAAGAGACTAAGACAGATGGGGTGACGTAGCAGAAGGGGCCCCGGCCCAGGTGACCACAACCTTGGCTCTGACACTGGTTCCTGAGAAGATCCTTCGGCATTTAGCTCTCTAGGCTCCGAAATTTTAATGACTAAAAAGGCGGTGGAATGGATAATTTAGGAGGTCCCTTTAGACTTTCCTCTTAAGTTTAAGATTCTGGCAACACTGTTGAAATTGTGCATTACTACAGATTTGCTGATGGTAGTGCCACAGAATTATAAAGCTATAGAAGTCATAATTTTAAGAAGTAGTTTCCTACTAAGAGACCGGTTGGATTTTGAAAACTACCAAGTTTCAAAGTGTGTATTAAATAAGGTGAACTATGGATGCAGCCATCACTGTGATTCAATGTCCAGTAAAACATGTTAGCTCCATGTTTATCTAGCCCCAAAGACTATCAATTATCAAATGTTCTGCTGCCTAAAATTAATACGTCTTGGTTAAGGGAAAACCATCCTGGGGAAGGATCTAACATTTTGTTTCATCTCTTCATCAAAATTCCCTAAAAGCTCTCAGCTGTCCCTCATGTGTCCCCGTGTTTGATCTTCCTAAAGAGGTACTTCCGTGTAAATCACACCCACTGAGAGAGGCATTAGGAGAACAGCCCCAAGCTTCTTAAGGACATGTTAGTTGCAAACAATGGCCTATAAAAAGTCCCACATCTGGCCATTCACATCCTTAGCATGGAGCACAAAGCATATTTTGACTGATTCCAACACACATCTTCAGACTCTTGTCTACCACATGCCCCCTTCCTCCAGCAACACAGACCGGTGCCTGTTACTCACTTACCCATGCTGCTTCTCGACTCCATGACCTCCATGACTTTACACAGCTCTGCTTACTCTTCACAGAAGGCTCCTATGAACTCTCAAAGCCCATCCTCAGGGATGTATTGCCCGCACCAAGGCTGCACCCCCTAAACCTTCCCAAAGAGCATCACCAAATGGAACTTGCCGGGGACATGCTCATTCAACCACCACAGTGGTTTCTGTGACAGGTCTGTTTCATTACTGAACTATATCTTAGGACTCAGCAAATAGCAACTTTGCAAAACCAATGTTGCAGAAGGGATAGGGACAGAAGACAGAAGGCCTGACGTGAGCTAAGCCATGTGAGTACTTAAAAGTCAAATTACTTCTAGAAAACAAGTTTGGTGCACGTGGAAGAAAGCCACCAATGACTGTGAAGCATCTCTGGAGTCCAGGCTTTTAATTTGGAAAAACGAATACAAACTCGTTTTCTTTTCATCTCAACACTGTATGAAATCAAGGTTTCTGTGTATCAATATTTATGACATTTTGAATGAGTGAATGAATATAATACACCTCAACCACTTCAGAGAAATAATAACAAATAATAAACTCTTCGTTTCCTTTCTGCCATTTCTGCATATCATGACATTAGATAATGTGACACCAGTTAATGCTTTTCGCTAGAAAGGCACTTGTGCACATGAATAATGCACAGCACTATTTTATAAATATTAATGTATGCTGTTAGCCTCACATCTGTTAGTCAAATAACCAAGAGCATGAGAATTGCACTTTTCCAAAAGTGTGAACTACTACAGTGAAAAAAAAAAAACGCGACTGAATCCTTAAGCAAAAACAACAAGATGACATGATACTCCGAAAGGAAGCCCTTTGAAGAATTTCAGTTTTTCAGTCACAGAAGCTCAACAGTCAGCAGAGATTAGGGGAAGTACATTTCACCCCCTGCCAACAGCCAACACTTGGTGAGCAAGTGCTAGATGCCAGCGAATGGACTGAGGGCCTCAGCAGGATTAACTCGCTAGGCTGAGGCGAGAATTGGGCCACCTAGGTCTGAATCCCACGCCGACTGTATCACAGGCAAGGAGAAGACTTAGGAACACGGGGTAGTGAACTGAGCACAAGCTGAGCAAAGTCTCAAGTTCACTGGATGCCGAAGACCCAAGCTCTTGACAAAGCAGGGCAGGAATGCTTGACTTTCACCGTGGTGACACCTATCTCCAGGGAACACGACCTTACGGCCCACTGTTCAGGGTCCCCTGACCATTGGGAACAAGCAGACACACCTTGTGGCCAAGACAAACAATCCGTGGGCAAACGTTTGCAGCCATCAGAAGGATGGAAAATCTAAAGCATATAAACATGATCTCAACTCTTCTCCCCTCTAAGGAACAAGGGTTTCTTTGTGAGAGCGAACAATGCTTTCACATACAGCAAGACTCCTGAAGGGCATATAATGACTTTTTAAAGGTGTAATGATCTATAAGTAGCATTAAGGAATGCTTTCAGGATAATAACTTTGTGAATTCGGTCAGCACTGGTTGTGTAAGAAATGTTTTCACATATCAACTTAAGCCTGCTGAGAACCTCACCTTAGTAATGTCTGCATACTTCAAGATCCATCATGTGGAAGATGATCATCCAAAGAGTGATGGTCCAACAGTGATATTTCTAGTTAATTCTTACCTTCAGTACCAACACTCTTTTTCAAGGAAGTGTGTGGCTAGAGTTTTCCTGCCTGGCCCACAGTCAGGATAAATCTCTTTCACCTGCCAGTCCCACAGCCGCTCAGACCCAACCAAGTAAACACAGAGACTTCTATTGCTTATAAACTGTATGGCCGTGGCAGGCTTCTTGCTAACTGTCCTTATATCTTAAGTTATCCATTTCCATAAATCTATATCTTGCCACATGGCTCGTGGCTTACCGGCATCTTTACATGCTGCTTGTCCTGGCGGTTGCTGGCTGGCAGGCTGGCAGGCAGGCAGGCAGTCTCCTTCTGCCTTCCTGCTCTTTTAATTCTCTCTGTTAGTCCCACCTACACTTCCCGCCTAGCCACTGGCCAATCAGTGCTTTATTAGCAACACATTTGCCATACAGAACATCCCACAGCAGAAGTGTCTTGCCTAAAACGCTTATTTGAAAATCCAAACCTTTGGGATTGGAGGGGATAGCTCAGTTTTGCGCAAGCCCTTGAGTTCAACTCTCAACATTATAGCGTGTGTGTGTGTGTGTGTGTGTGTGTGTGTGTGTGTGTGTGTCTGTGTTTGTGTGTGTGTGTGTCTGTTTGTCTGTCTGTCTGTGTGTAAACAAAAAGGTCACTATCCCAAACCTGTGTGTGGGGTTGAGGGGTGTGGATAGTAAGATATGTCTACATTTGATCTCACATATGTCTACCTATTACTACAGCAATCTCTTGTTATTTTGGTCCCAGCAACCCATCAGTTTGCCAATTACAGTCAATGAACGCAGTGATTTTTTTGTAAGCAGCATACAGTTTCCTAGTGTTAACTCACTTCATCATTAGGGAAAGTTTGATGCGTACATCTACATTTTTTTTTTAAATTTCTGGCTACTATTTAGAAGAACAGTAATGTTGTAAATTAAAAACAAGAACTAGATTAACAGCCATAGCTTGTTAGGAAACCCGAACAATTTGAGAACGTCTGACACAATGACTTTAAAGACAGTCTGTCTGTCCTTCAAATTTGCCCTGGGTTCTCCAGCAAGAAGCAAATGCAGACTCCAGGACAATGAAAAAGAGTCTTGCCTTCTGACATGTCAAGGAACAAATATTCACATCTTGGGGGGGAAAGGGAGGTTTATGCAGCATTGACGAAACCCCTAAAACGCAAGTGAAACCTATCATACGAGTAAATACAACGATAGAAAAAAGGCTTTAAAAAAAATCTTAAGCCATGTTTGAAAGACATATTTGCACATTTCTCAAAACCCTGGGAGCTTCTTCCGGGTAACAGCTTCATCTCTAAACGTAATGGACACACGGCTCAACGTCAAGGCTGAGTGTGGGGGTCTCAGTGACTGCACAAGCAGGACCTAAGTCTATACCGGTTCCCCCTGCCTGTGGAGTCACACTGATAAAGGAAGCCGGAGCCCACCTCCAGCTGTCCTTCAATAACTTGCACCTTGCAGCCTGCTCCTGCTGCCCTTAGGGGAAGACTGTAGCCTCAGGGCCCGCGGCACTTGAGTTCCAAGGGCCTGAAACAGCCACCTTTAGGTGTGTGCAAGGTTCACAGCTTTCCTCCTCCTCCTCCTCTTCCTCTTCCTCCTCCTCTTCCTCCTCCTCCTCCTCCTCCTCCTCCTCCTCCTCTTCCTAATTATCTTATGTATACGTAAAAGCCAGCTAACACCTCCTCGGTCCCTGTCCACGCCAGGCTTTATTTACTTTGCCTTTTTTTTCTTTACCACAAAGCTTTAAGTGGGTAGGGATTTTTGCCTGGCCTCACCTCTGTATCTCCTGGGACTGTAGTAGAATCCAGCACACGTAGGTCCTCCAGAAATATTTCCTGGATGAGTCAATTCCCTGGGTCCAGGTACATTTCCATTTCCATGGGCTTCTGGAGGTACCATGTCCTCTTCTTGGGAAGGCTTTCGTCTCCACTTCATCTAGACAGCTGCAACTACCTAATCTCCTCTTCTTGGGAAGGCTTTCACCTCCTCTTCATCTAGATAACTGCCACTACCCAATCTAGCTTAACCGGCTTCAAAGTTTCTGTGACTTTCTCCACACATCCCCATCTAGCATATCCATCCACAACCCTTCCCTTACCCTAAAGCATTACAGCTGCTGGTTTGCAGCTGGACTCCTAAGTTGCTTGCAGCCAAAGGTGCCTTCTTCACTTCTAGCCCTGTTCTATGTGGAACTGATGGACAGCCCACAGTGAGGCTACAAAAACCCATTTGCTGAGTGAAGTAAGAGGATGGTATGTCTGGGTAGGTGACTAACCAGCACGAGGCATTCCCTACAACAGTTACTACACTCAAAAAAGAAAAAAAAAACCAGCAGCAGCAACATTTAAAATTCTCCTGTAGGTCTCCAAGACTCGGGGCTGCTCTCTTCACTACATGCACATTCAAATTTAACATCACGAGATGCAAAATAAATAAACTTTACAGTAATTAGGCCTTCTGGGGGCAAGATGGTAATTTTCAGGTATTTGAAGCTATAGTAATGTCAAAGAATGAAGTTCATACTTTTTTTTGTATTTCTAATTAGAACACATGCAAGCATAAGCATGCACTCGCAGAGAATAACTAGTCTGCT
Source organism: Peromyscus attwateri (assembly GCA_902168425.1). Taxonomy (NCBI): domain Eukaryota; kingdom Metazoa; phylum Chordata; class Mammalia; order Rodentia; family Cricetidae; genus Peromyscus; species Peromyscus attwateri. The sequence continues at coordinate 21,266 of CABHPP010116091.1, forward strand.
TCAAATGAAATGTAAACAACTAAAAAGTGTGAATCACCCAATTCTTCTCCCACATGCTCCCGCAGTACGTATTCCCATATGCAGTCAGGTAGGTGGATGTTTCAAAACCGTACTTCTGCGACGGTATTCTATTTAAAGCCGGTCTTTGGAGTGAATAAAAAAAAAAAAAAAACCAACCCACGAGGAAATTATTCAAACTGCAAGATTCACAACTTGTGGAACTAACTCCCTAACTCCCTACTCAAAGGTCGAAAAATCATTTAGTAGTTTTGCTAAGTACAGTACAGGCTTCAAGAATGGATAGATTTTTAGATTTAAAAAAAAAAAAGAAGAACTAAACTGACTAACTTTCCAAAGGGCATCATAATCAAATCCACACCCTGGTTAACTGGCTGAAAGGATCACTAATTTCCGCCAGGAACATGCAGCTGTGTACTATTTACAGGCACCTGAAATATTCTTTAAGACTTCTGGTTGGTTCGGAACTTCCAAACTTATGGCAATGGTTACGCTCTCTGGCAGACTAGAGATGCACGCCTCAAATCATGACATTCTGGCCTTCTGGTACCTGCCTCCCTTCTTGCAGCAGCCAAGTTGAGGAAGGCCTTCTATATACATCTTGCTTACATAGCCAATGAATGAACTGAATAGCCAAGACATTTCTGGTTAGCAACGTCGTGGATCAGCACTTTACACAATGTCACGTGAGAAGAAGGGATGGGAGATAGTAGCCTTGCTTCACCCAGATGCAGAATAACCACGGGGCACTGGTTACCATTCAGGGCAACCTTGGGCTAGGGAAGAGTTAATCTCCCAGGCACAGAGATTCCAGCTGCAGAGGAAACCCAATTCCTTCAAGTCCAGGGGCAATAGGATGTCTCTACTCCAAAACAGGTGTTCCGCAAACAGACTGCCATAATTTCCACTCCTTTCACAGAAGCAGGGGGTTTAATTTTAAGTATCTCTAACGAAAATGCTGGCTCACCTTCCTGGCACATCTCACTGCAGTTTGGAAACAGTATAATTAGTTCATGACTAGAGAACGGTTTACATGAATTCGCCACCAAAGAATTCAATTGGGAAGAAATGTCTGTCCTGCGCAGAGGTAAAAAGCTGGGGGTGGGGGCGGCATCATCACCCCGAGGTTTGTCCTGAAAACCTTTTCTAAGAGAGGTGACTGACCCCAGTGTGGTCCGTTAGTAACAGAAAAGAGAGAGCCGGGTAAGTAACAATTAACCTCAATGTTCCTCTATTCCCATAACTAACTTAACACACTACTTGTCAAATGGGGTCTTCTCTACTCTCAAAAATGGGATGTGGTTTCTTTGGGGCGGGGGTGTCTTTCCTACCTTCTAATAGATTTGGTTTTTGAAGTGAGAAATGTGTTCAGTCAGTACAGGCATTGGACATTTCTGTTTTCGATCCATCCTTTTCAACATCCACAACTTCCTGTGCATTCTT
>CABHPP010116092.1:0-24487 GCA_902168425.1 Peromyscus attwateri
CTCAACACTTTGATTCATTACTGATTTTTTTATGACTGAGTGAATGACATGTGATTAGATAGAATAAACTCCATGAATAAGGGGGAGATTATTGAATAAATGATAAAATGAGGGAACAAACTTATTTCAGTTAAATTTAAGGAGAGTAAACATAAATCAAAAACATTTAAAGAAATCGTCATTTCTTGATAGCAATGTGAAACTCTTTCCATGGCAGTCACAAGATCTGACAGAGAATCCAGAGAAGGAATAATCTACAAACTACCCTTTGCCACTATTTTTATTATTCACTAGCAGTGATGCCTTCAATATGAGATAAGAGAGGGTAGAGGTGAAATGAAAAGGTAAGAAACTTGGTAAATATATGCAGTAGTAAATGGATAAATGGCCATGATCATAACATCAGGGATACTGTAAAAGAATAAGACAAAAACCAGATTCCAAACAAAGTAATTCAATAGTATTGTGGAATATTATTTTAAGGTGAGTTACTTTTGTTTATGTGACTCTGTGAAGCTGTATTACTGTGCCTGTGTAAAACATCTGATGGTCTAATAATGAGCTGAACAGCTAATAGTGAAGCAGGAGAAATGATAGGTGGGGCTGGCAGGCAGAGAGAATACATAGAAAGAGAAATCTGGGAGGAGAGGAAAAAAGAGATGGAGGAGTGAGGAGAGTAGCCAGAGAAGGAGGAAGACCCAGGGGCCAGCCACCCAGCTACACAGCAAGCCACAGAGGAAGAGGAAGATTTACGGAAGGAGGAAGATGGGGAAAGCCCAGAGACAAAAGACAGGATAAAGTAAAGAAAAGCTAGCAAGAAACTAAGTCAAGCTAAGGCCGGGTATTCATAACTAAGAATAAGCCTGTGTGTGTATTTATTTGGGAGCTGGGTGGCAGACCCCCCAAGAGAGTAAAAGAACAAAAAACAACACAGTATTTTCCCTTTACCTTTCTTGTGGGGAGAGAGCAGAGAACTGGGGAAATGTGTTTCCTTGGTGTTCAGTGTAAGCTGTGTACATATTACTTAGCTGGATAAGGACCCCTTTTCATCCTGCTTTTCTGTATGAGTGGCACTCACCAGTGACATCCTGCCTCCCAAGATGTGTCTCCTCCAGAGAACCCTGAGATGCTGCTGAAACAATTTAATCCCAGCACTCCGGAGGCAGAGACAGGTGGATCTCTGTGAGTTCAAGGCCAGCCTGGTCTACAGAATGAGTTCCAGGACATCTAGGGCTACACAGAGAAAACTTGTCTCAAGAAAACAAAACAAACAAACAAAAAAACAAGGAATAAGGGAGACCCTTTTTTCCCCTAGCCATTGTGACTCATATTAGACAAGGAGGAGATGTCTCCAACTGTTACCTGCACTTCCTATAGACTCGCCTTGCCATTTCCTGCACTTTCCCAGTACCCCATGACTCCTTCTATCTGGGTACATGTCACTCCTTTTTGCCTAGCTCTGCCATATTTTGTTATTAGCTGACTGATTGGACTCAGAGCGAAGATTAAGAGGCATTTAGTAGCAATATGTCAATGCTGAAACCTCAAATTCCGGCACATTGGAAGCTGAGGCAGGAGAATTTCTGCAGGTTTTACGCTAGCCTGGGCTGTTGAATTACAAGCCAGCTGGGGTTATAAAATACAACCTTGTGTCACCCTCCTCCCTCACCTAAAAAGGTTCTTTGTGCTTTGTAATGAATCGTTTTACAAGGCTTAAGTGTTTAGGCACACACAGACAGTTCTAACATAAGACCACCTGTTGTTCATTGTTTTTTTTACTCTTCACTCTTTTGGCTCTTTGGGAGCCTGCCACCCAGCTCCCAAATAAATCACATGGAGTCGTATTCTTTCTTATGAACGCCCAGCCTTAGCTTGGCTTGTTTCTAGCTAGTTTTTTTTAAATTATTCTGTCTACCTTTTGCCTCTGAGCTTTTACCTTTCTCTATTTCTGTATATCTTTTTTTCCCTTTTTATTCCATGTGGGGCTGTGTAGCTGGGTGGCTGGCCCCTTCTTTTCTTGGTCCTTCTCTTGCTCCTAGATCTTCCCCTCCCAGATTTCTCTTCCTCTTTTATTCTTTCTGCCTGCCATCCCCGCCTATCTTTCCTCTTGCCTTGCTGTTGGCCATTCGGCTCTTCACTAGACCAATCAGGTGTCTTAGACAGGTAAAGTATCACAGCTTCATAGACTTCATAGAGTTAAACAAATGTAACATAAAAGAATGCAACACATCTTTGCATCATTAAATGAATGTTCCATAGCATAAACAAATGTAACACATCTTAAAATAATATTTCACAACAACCACCAATTCTAATATTGATTTGGTTTAAGGTGCAGACACAATAATTTAATATTTTTTATGTCGAAAAGGTGTAGAGGACTTGTTAATGCCAACAGCCAGATGATTCTAAGTTTTCTAATTATCAAGTAGATGTTTATTTCTTTATTCTATTCCTTGTCCACAATATATTTGAAATTTAATGTTAAATTTTGGATTGGCTATAGATTTACATGTTTTTTTAAAAGAAATAATGCAAAGAGGTGCTGTTCCTTTAGTTCTTTTCAGTAGTAATGAAGCAGTTCGTGGGTGGGTGGAGACTAGCTCCTGTCTCCAGTTGGGTTCAGTTCCTTGTTGTGACCTCTCTCCAAGAATGGAATGGACACACAACAAAGGGGATTGAGGGTAACTTTGCCTACCATGGGGAAGCAGCGATTTGAATAGGAAAGTGAGACCCTCATTAGCAATGAAATACTGACCAAGAGAGGTTGGCAGGTCCCTAGTTCTAAGTCTTCAGCATGCTTTGGAAGGCTTATTAAGAGACTATAAGCTGGTATAGATCCTGGAGGGTCTTGAGGTGTCAGCTGAGAGCATTCCCTTACAAAGCAAGTTTGGGGTCACTGATAGGAGCAGTGGGAGCAGAAGACTTCCCATCTCCGGCAAACTTCAAACACTGGAGTAGCAGGTCTCTGATGGCTGAAGCAGAAATAGGTCCCTCTTTCAGCTTTGGTCAAGTCTTAGAGGTTGGCTCAAGTGAGCTCCCTGCACAGTGCAGAGGACTCAGGCATGAAAAGCTGGCAAGTCCATCTCCTGTGAGTTTACTCTTGAAGCAGGGAGATCTTAGAGCTGGGCTCTGAAGTCTTTCTTATCTTCCCCGTTGGTGGAATTTTATGAAGAAAGTATGTTGAAGCCTCAGGATTATTGAGAACAAGATTAGCTCTGATTGGCTGTATATATATATATATATATATATATATATATATATATATATATATACACACACACATATATATATGCAAATAAGGTGAAAGATGGGGCCAATGAGGGAAGAGCTATCAAATTTATTTAAAAGTTTTTGGTTGTTCCCATTGTGGTGGTGAACTTTGCAGGCTTCCATTTGCTCTTCCTGTTCCTTGGGTCTCTGGCTGTTAATTCTGTGCAGCAGGGGTTTTCCTAAGGACATTAAAAAAAATCTCTTTGTTTCATTTGGGCAGCTGTAGGTATTCCATTGATGGATGTCAGCAGTCTACTCTGTGACCTCTGGGTTTAGTTTCCCACCTGTCAGAGAGCCACACAGAGAGCGGAAGCTCTGCCTCATGAACTCCTCCTATCCATGTGGAGAACTTCTTATAAAGCTAGGATTCAACATTATAACCAGCGTACCTACTTTGGTCCAGACACTGAATTTACTCTGACTCTATTAATTTGCGAGATCCATGCTTGGATTCTAGGAAAGGGAAAAGGAAGGTCACTGGAGGTTGGGAGATGGAAGAGGTTTTGAGGACTCACAGGCAGATAAAACATTTATTCACTCTGGATGAAGACCTCTCTGCAGGCAGGCCAGGTAGTTACCCAGACACATACCAGCACGCACTGTGTACACAAAGGCAGGAGCTAGCCAGGCCACATGGTGGTGGGCACATGGGACTATAGATGGACACAGAGGCAGGCTGGTAAAGGCAATGATGCAGGCCTCTGAGTCAAGGCCATGTTTATACAGAATCACTCCAAAGTGGTACTTTGTGGAAAATTGCTTACAAGAGGGTTCATTACTGTTTGCTTTTGGGGTCCCCTGGTCATCTGGAATCAGTCATTTTGTGCTCATTCATAGACCCCTGGATGTCCGGTGTGAACCGTGCTTCAGCTGACCCATACCAGATGTCCGTATCAGCACCATGTTGTGTAGACATAAACTGGACCTCAGGCCTTCTGTTCTCTAAATACTGGTAAATAATACATAATCACAGATGTATATATATGTTCACATAGGGCTACATGCATACTTACATCTATGCTGTTTTACACATCCGTGGATTTGCATTCAGATTCAAATCCACGGCTATATCAAGATACAGTACAGTTCTATTTTCACAATATTTCTCACACTATTTGTGGTTTTAGGTAATCATTTTTCCTTTTTGTGAGACAGTCAAGGTTCATACGAAGCTTGCAATCCTCCTGCCTCATGATCCTGAGTGCTGAGGTTATATGTGTGTGTCACTGTCCAGCTTGTTTCAAGTATAGCCAATTCTTTATCTCCTTTTTGGATGTAGACTCATGGGTTAGTGGTTTGAGATCATCCTCTTCACTAACATAAGGGTTCAGTGATACAATGCCCCTCGCAGTAACCCATATTTGAAAAATATTGGTTTTATGTTCATATTTTGCTTGTTTATTTTGGGAAATGATCTCATGAATCATGAGCTAGCCTTGAACTTCTTGTGTAACTAAGATAACCTTGAACTTCTGATAATCCTTCTACCTAGAGTGCTAGGATTACAGCATGTATCATTTCTTCCAGTTTATACAGCTGGGGACCAGGTCCAAGGCTTCCTGCACACTAGACAAGCACTCTCCAGCTGAGCTACAACCCAAGTCTAGTTCCACATATTTTCAGGTACTTTGAAATTTTCGAATTTACAAGTATGTATCTCCATTTATGTGTGTTTATTAATTTTCATGTTGTCCAGTTATTTCTAATGTGCCCCAAATATTGTCTATTTGACTTCAATAACTTTTAAATTCCTTGTACTATAATTGATGGCCAAGGATTATGGAGTGTCTTGGTGACTGTTAAATCTGTGCTTTATGAAATATAAGCTGTTATTGTTGGGTGGATAATCCCCTATATAGCAGTTAGATCCTGCTGGTAGTTTATTATGTCATTTATTGTCTGTTCTTGAGTTTTCTTTAGCATGTAATTTTAACACTTTGAAAATGGGCATTGAAGTTTCTAATGGGAAGTATGAGTTTGCCTATTTTTGTTTTGTTTCTAACAGTTTTCAATGGTTGTATTTTAAAACTATGTTTTTGTGAGTACACACTTAAATAATTTTTCCCGACAGCTCAATCCTGTTGTTATTATGTAATTTTTGTCATTACTGTAATTATCTTTGTTCTAAAGTAGGTTGAACAATGCCAGTTGAGTCAACACTACTTTTATAAACACTGTTATTTCTTGATATATCTCTTTTCATCCTTTCACCCTTGACTTCTAAGTGAATGTTTTAGGGATAGATTGTTATTGTTATTATTATTAGAACCCTACATTATTATTGCATAGTCTCTGAACCTATGGCCTTGATCATTAATCTTAGTTGCTTTTACTCTACTCTGTCAAGTTCTGACTTGTGTGTGATGTGTGTGTGTGTGTGTGTGTGTGTGTGTGTGTGTGTGTGTGGTATACATGCATATGTGAGTACCCACAGCTAATCAGTGGTGCAACCAAGATTGAAATCCAAGCATTCCATTTCTCTGCGGTGAATGAACATCTTTAAATTAGTCATTTAAGAACTTTTGCCACAGCTGTGGCATATGTAGATTGAAGCTAATAGTCAAGAACTTTTTTCTAATGATTGAAGAAGCACTACTTCTAAGCCAAGTATCCAAAATTAAGGCCATGAAGAAAGAAGGCAGCCAATGTGTGAGCAGGATGGAGAGGGCCAATTACACTCCTTCTGTAGAAGATGGGCTTTTTTTTTTTTTTTAAAGCAATCAGAACTAGATGGTAGTATGACATGTACATTGCCTATTCCAAGCCTGGTGGGAATTTCAGTAAACCTTCTCCAGCAATTTTCATTTTGAGTTAGATTCTTCCATCTACAAACCTCAAATTGGTTCCTATTTAACTGACAGCTTGAAAATCAAAGAGAAACTGATCTAAATTGCAGCACAATCAAAACAAAGACACAACTCAATTCCTTCTGTTTCCAAATTTTAATTTCCAAAAAAAAAAAAAAAAAAAAACCCCAAAAAACAGATGCTGTATGCTGATAGTTTGAAGCTTGGTCTTGGAACTCTAGACATTGAGGTTAGTCATCTGCCAAGGCATTTTATTGGAATTCAAGGAACATCTTTAAAATTAACCTTTGCAAAATTATGTTATAAAAACCAGTCCATGCATTTATACTTTATGAGAATAATGTTTGTGTGGTCAAAGAAGTACGCAGTTTAAACTCAATTTACCCTTGTCAGTTCCCTTGTTGGATGTGACCCATTTAACACGAGACTTTAGGTCTTTAGACTCCATTATGTACACCAACCCAGACATAAAACTTCTCCTTTCTAGTTTAGATTCAATGAAAAATTATGAGACAGTGAGGTGATCTTTCATTTGGGTAGGCTTTAATGACACTGTGAAGTTTGAAAATGCTCAGTGTTTCAGAGCTGCTTGTAAATACCCCCATCTGATGATTTATTTATTTATTTATTTATTTATTTATTTATTTATTTAGTATGTTTTCTTGGAGTCAGTGTCTCACCAGACTGTCCTTGAACACGCTGTAGCCCAGGTTGACATTGTGGCCATCTTCCTGCTTCAGCTTCCCAAGTGTTGGGCATCCAGGCCTGAGCCATATTTCTTCCTTTTATTTCTTTTTGTCAGAGCTGCCATGGCCTCATTCTTGTTTTACTTATGTTTCCAAAGAATAGTAGCAGTAACAACATTGAATGAGTGGGTTATTTTATGATGTCCTTTAACAGTTCATGAGTTGCAGCTCAAACCTTTAATGACTTGAACACTTAGTAAAAGCCTTCAAACCCCAGGCTGCCAAAGATGTGCTTGCTCTTTGCCCCAACAAATATCTACTGTACTCCTACTATGTGTAAAACACAGTAGGTGAGGGGAATTTCAAAGGTGAATGGACCAGGGAGAGCCCAATTTACAATCTTGTTAAAGAGAGAGGATGCTAAGTGCTTTGGCAGACAAATATGACATAGAGGGGCATGTGCTAAGCACTTAGGAAGGATACAGATGAAGGAATAAACAGTCCAGATGGAGTGACTGAAGTACAAATCTGTGCAAATCTGTGAGTCTGGATTTCATGAACCAGCAATTATGGCAAGTGTGTTCCAGACAGTAGTTGTGGTTGAAGCTATGGCACAGTGGAGAGGTACTCAAGGTGTTCCTCAGATGGAGAGTATCAGTAGATTTGAAGAGTATGGTAAAAGTAGGTGCAATAGGAAAGGAGATGCAAAGATCTAGCTAAAGGCTCTCCCACATTGTTGGAAGGTGGCAAGGACTCCTGAATTATCAGATCATGAGGATGATAGTTCTGAAAGACATGAATTTGCTACAAGAACCTCGGGGGATCAAGGACATACAGACCAGCAATGTGGCCATGAAAACAGAATGCAAAGGCAAATATAAAAATACAAAATGATGGAGGAAGAAAGAGAGCTTGGTAGAGTGGTGTGGTGTGTGTGTGTGGGATTGGGCAGGTGCTGGATCACAGATGGCAGGTAGAGCTAGGAAAATGACTTACAGAGACAGTAGCACACCTGGGTCAAGTTCATTCTTCTGGGAATAAAATGCTTTAGACTCTAGTGTTGACTGAATGACTAGGAAGGAAGGACATTGAGAAACTGGACCCACCGAATAGGTGTTGAGAAAATCAAGTTTGATTAGAAACTAAGTTTGATTGGAAATGAGGTGTTTAGTGCTCAGACTGTCAGTCCTTCAGGTGACTTAAGCACGTCTTTCAGTAAGGGATCACCATGTATATCTGAAAAGCATATTAACACTCGAGCTAGAATTTAGAGGCCAGAGACATTCTAACAGTGGCTAGAACTGCAACAGAAGCACTCTGTTAGTTTATCAGTGAGGCCAAATCCTCATCCTCATGTATGGTGTGCATGAGAAGAAAGATTTAATTTTCTGCTTCCATGAAAATCTATTCTGTTTCTTCCTGGGCGAAAGCTAAGCAATTAATTGTCTCTTCTTAGCATATATACTCCAGTATCTTTTCTTACCATATATACTCCAGTATCTTTTCTTACCATATATACTCCAGTATCTTTTCTTACCATATATACTCCAGTATACTTTCTACCCATCTTTTCATTTATTTCCACAGAAAAACAATGTATCTAAATTCTTTTCTGGACCACTGTTCATGTTGAGTACATTCATATATTATTGCTTTACAATATTAATAACTTAAACTGTATTTAGTAAAATACAACTATCATCAATGTATATAATGTTTTTACTATCTCTAAGGTAATTTGCTTAAAAATATGCTTATCTAGGACAAGTTTTCAACACTACTTCCTATTATTTATAGAGAAAAATAGAAATAGATTATAAGTTTGGAAAGTAAGTTTCTTACAAAGAAAAATAGATTGTTTTTTTCAATCTCAGGTAAACAAGGACATATAAATGTTTTAAAGATAAGACTTGTTAATTTGGAGGCAATCGGGTCCTCTCTGTTTCATCTTCTTTCCCAGCATCAGATTTAAGGGTTTCCGCACCATCCTCCACAGTTCAGCCTGTGTCAATCCCTCTTGTTTTCTTCCCATTATATCAGGTTTCTATTTTGTGATCTGTGTACCCACGATGTTTGAAAAAGGAGCCCAGACTTTGAGCTCGTAAACATCACTTCCTCTGTCTCTTGCGTTTATTTAAATGGCTGATACTTGAGCCCAGGGGATTGTTTATCCTAACACCGTGGAGTCAAGAGTACTCATTACCCCCACTCCAAGCTATCCATAGGTCAACAACAGGAGGCAAGACTCCCCATGCATTATTACTCCAAGCCTCCTTTCTCAGACCTTCACTTCCCAAGCTTTCTGCTTTGAGTAGTCAGTCATCCATTTTGTTAAGTCAAGTGCAATGTATGTGTGTGGCACTGTCGAAAGGCACTTACTTTTTTGCTCTCTGCTATTCATATTCTTTACATTTTTCTATTATCATAAAAATTGTAAAATGACATTGATTTATATTTTAACCAACTTGGAGAGTCTGTGTGCTTTCTTACAGAAAAAGAAAGAATCCACAATTGTCTAAGACTTTAACACATGTACATTTCTTTCTGAGTACAAGTTGGACTGGACTGTTTCCCTAATGTGAAGAAAATCTAGCCTTAAAAACTCACTGTTTCTGCAAGCAGATTTCTAATAGTTTCTGCAATAACTTACATTCTGATGACTTTCTCCATGAGCAGGTGATTTGATTAAAGTTTACAAAATTACATTAAACTCTGTTCGGCTTATGTGACTGGTTAACATGAAATATTCCCCAAGTCCATATTTTTAACCCATTTTTTCTGTAGTGGTAAAAAAAAATCTATGGTAATCCATTATAACTTTAGAAAAATTTCCTTTAATTTCATTTACTCTGAATTCAGGGACACTGAATTACGTAGGGCTAGGGTTGACAGTGTTGACAGTTGACAGGTCTAAGGTGTCATAACAGATGTTCTATTCCAGTTTATCAGCAGTATATTTTGCCCTTGGATAGAAGCATGCCTACCATGTAGAATTTTGCCTAACAGTTTCCCACAATCCAGACTGTTTTAAAGGTTATTTCCACCCATAGACATGTCATCTCCTACAACCAGTTCCCACCATGAAAGATTTGCTAACAGACCCAATGGCATGATCTTGGACTCTTAGGGTTTTTCCCAATTCCTAATTCTCTGCTAGAGTTATAGTTCTCTAGCCCAATGCCTCATGGAAGAACAGGAAGGACTCCTTTTTGGATATTAAAGTTTAGGAGAGATCAGGTACCAGAATTTCTAATCTGTTTCTTAGAAGGATTGGGACCTCCTGGTCTATTCTCCTAGACTTTTATGAATCAAAGCAAATAATAAAAAAGTTTTTAATTCACTTACCTAGACAAAATGCTCCATTAGGGTGAATGTCAACTGAAGATGAATGAGTCACTATCCTTGGGAATATTAATCCCAGATATATCACAGATGATTCCTATTGACAAATAATAGTTTAACATTGGTTAACATACTTAGAGGTGCTTTTCTAAACCCTTGAAATTATTCAGTACATGTACTTTCCATACCATGTGTGGACAAACCCATCTCTAGATCCTGTTATTCTACAGACATGCACACATGCTTGTGCTCTTATTTATTTTTCAAGCTATTTCCTAACTAATATCAAGGCCAGAGTTAGTGCTTTACAGATGTATATTGAATAAACACATGAATGTATGAAGTTGTGACAAGGTGTTGGACACACTGAGCCTGGTTGGTTTTCAAAATGTTGTAGAAGCAGACAAACCCAAAAGACATAGAGACAAACCCTCACCCAGGTTCTCTTTGACTTCAGACTTCAGACTCAACTGCTCTATTTGGAAGGGGAAATGATCTCATACATGAAAATCGCATTACATGTGTAACAGTGGATATTTGAGATACTTAAACCATAAAAAAGAGCATAAATGGAATGGTTAGATGGGTCTTTTCTCTCTCTCCATCTTCCATTTAGTAGATTTGTTTTCCGCTAATTTTTTCTTTTAATGAATGAATGAACAATATAGGACCAGGGAAAGGGGATAAAACGTTTTCAGACACATTTGTGTGTTTCGAGGCACCTTTTAACATGTTCAAATATTAGAGGCTTGCAGCTACATGAGAGTATTCCTAGGCAATATTTGGAGGAGGGCTTATTTAAGTTAATTACTAGCACTTGAACGTAACAAAGCTACTTTATTAAAATTTCCGTCTAGAATTTGAATCACCTCTGAACATTTCTTTTTATGTTCTGGTAATATGAACTGGTGAGCTCAGGACAAAATGAGTGCAGAGCACATAGTGGACATGCTTTCCACCCTCAGGCTTTCGTGGAACTCAGCTGTTCTGAGGTTTCATAGGAAGAAAATTCTTCTTGCGACTTTGGAAAGTTAGAAGAGTCCTGGTCACCAACCCTCAACTCTCGTCTTAAACATCTGTACTCACACCTACCTCATCTATACTCACTGCCCCCTAGCCCTTTGGATATCTCCCCAGCCCCCAGCATGCACTTGTCCTTCAAGTCTGTGTGGAGAAAGTGAGGAAAAGGAGCTTGTCTGAGCGATCTGAGTGTTCTTATCTTTGTCACACCTGGGGTTGTTTATTTGTCCACTTTCACATGCTAGGGAATCCTGCTGGCACACGTGCGCACATGTTAGGAAATCTTGCTGGCACATGTATGCACATGTTAAGGAATCTTGGTTGCATATGTATGTATATGTGAGGGAACCTTGCTGGTACGTGTATGACTGCACTTTGGAGAAGAGTTCTTCTCACTGAGCAGACGCTTCTTGTGTTACATCTTACATTGACCTGATGAGGACTGACAACTCCCTGAAAGTGTGAAAGACAAATTATTATTCTCCTATCCATGGCAAGACCAAGAAGGGCCACTGTATATAAGCTGAGATGCTTCAAAGTTCCTCCCCTTTCTCTCCTCTTTCCTCTCTTCCTCCTCCTCCTACCCCTTCTCTTTCTCCCATCCCTCCCCCTTTTTCTCCCCCCTCCTTCTCCCCTTCTCTCCTTTCTCCTCCTCTCCTCCTTCTCCTCCTTCCCCTTTCTCCTCTCTCTCCTCCTTCTCCTCTCTCTCCTCCTTCTCCTCTCCCTCCTCCTTTCTCCTCCCTCCACTTCCTCCTCCTTCCCAACCTCCTCTTTCTTCTAGTGTTGGAAGAGACATTACCTGCTTACTAATTATCTGTTCTAAACTCTACTCTGTTAGGAACACTGCTACTATGTAACTCTCTGTGGAGAACATCTAACACACACTGGGACTTAGAATAGATTTTGGAAAATGTCACTTCGTTGTATAGAAAATGCACTTCACTCATGGATGTGATGATAAATAATAACGAACATTGGATAATTATTATCTTTGTTAATTGTTATCATCTTTATCTAATATATATCTATGATAGAACTTAAAGGCACAATATGTAATATACACAATTATATATAAGACATAAATATATAAATAAATTAAAAACTGCTAAAAAATACCCTGTCAAATTGTAAATATGGGTTAATTTCTACTTTGGATGATGGACATAGGCAGCAAATTCTCCTTTTGATATTTGCAGTGAATCTGAGGCCCATTGGTAATTTCTTCTAAAAGTTGGAGGCTACATTTTTAATCTTGTTCATATTTTTCTTCTCTTATTCAAAAAATCCTCTAAAAGTGCAAATACGTTGCACTCTGTAAAGCCTGTGTTTATCCTTTAGAGATGCATAAGCACAATTATAATGCAGATAAAAATAAAAACCCACACAATAATTTGGAATCTTGAAAGGAGTTTCTCTCATTAAAAATGCCTGTTCAAAGAGTCATGCAATTATGATTCCATATCTGAGGTTCTTTTCCCTGAGGTTTCTATTTGGAACAATTAGTATCTTTTTCCCCTTGAAAATATTTGTGTTTTCTTGTAGCACTATTGCTCAATTGGACTCTGTTTATTTGCTTTCTTCTCTTGATATGTTAGGAATAGGGACGTGACCTCCTTTCTTTTTAGCTAATTCATATTGGTGCCCCAGACACGTTCAGGGATTGCTTGTTGCCTACAAATTAATTACACATTAAGTTGCACACAAACTCCTACTTGTTGGGTAAAGCTTCTTTATTCATCTGGACATATCCTTTAGTAGAGAATTGTAGCCATCAGCAAGGTATTCGATTTAATTGTTCCTCAACCCCCACCCCAGTGAATAATATATTTCTGAGTGGATTATAGCTTACTTGAAATATATGTCAGTGTGTAATGACAGTTGTGAAAACAAGCCTTGGGGTCTGATCGTGTTGAAGAACTACAGATGGGAGACAGACACTGGCAAAGTCCTTCGGGTATTTGCAGGAATGATGACTGGGAGTGTAAGTTGAAGACAAAAATTGAAGTGACTTTGCATTGGTGCCTGTTGTTAGAAGATGTCCATTAGGACCCCATTGGTAGCTGTTTGTCCATACTTCTTGTTTTCTATTTCATTTATGAAGGATAAGACAGCATTCAAACAGTTCCCCAAGCTTATGTGCTGCTTTTGTGCCAGATCAATAACAGTAACAGTAACAGTAGCAATAACAGAAACTAAGGTTTACCTCTCCAAGGAAAATTACATCCCAGGTGTTAATCACATCTGGGAACTAGACCACAACATAGGGCCAGTAATCTTTGGAGAATTGTAGAACAAATAAGAAATGGCAACTTTATATTCCTGGAAAGTTTCAAATGGACTAGCAATCTGTACATTGATTTTAAGAATTAACCATCATGTAAGTGGCTACTAGGAAATGGGATTTACTAAGAGTGATGGGGAGTTACAACTAATCAAAGCAGCTCCCAGAAGTCCACAGCACAAGCCAGACACCGAGCCGCACAGGGTTGTCTGTTTCTTTCCATCTTCATTTCCAAGTGAAAAAGGTAATTGATTGACAAGGGATCATATACACAGAAAATAATCTAAGAAGTAATCAGATTCTGTCATCATTCATCCCCACAGAATTAGCTCCAACATATACACTCTGCCCTTCAATTCATTTATAGAATATATAATGCTTGTAGTTACTATACTTATTTGTGATTAAAAAATTATGTTTGCAAGCTTAAGTTTTGTAAAGATGTATAGAATGCCAAGTTAAGTCTTATAAAATGTTATTTGGCAGTGGATGGGATTATGATTGGTAAGTAGTATAAATTATCAAATGAAAATAATATAATTCCTTTAGCTTATATGTGTCTACTATCAGTGGAACTATAAGATTAATTTATCCCCAAATGCTGTTGGAAAGCATTATTTTGTGAAATAAGAAATGATACCAATGCCAATGGCACACACAGGGAAGAGCAATGAGTCTGTGGGCCTCTTGTAGCCATCAGGGTGTGTCAGTCTTAGAACTGAATGATAAATTCATTAGGGCAAAGTGATTTATTGGAAATTAATTTTATAGCAGAATGGATTTCTCAAAGACTCTTAGCAATAAACTGTTTGAAGAACTGTGATGTACACTGGTTATCCTGATAGACACTGGTGGATGGTGATGAGAAGAAGATACTGGTATAATGTAAACACTAAATGCTAGCCAAACAAAGATTGATTTCTCACCATGCCAACACTTCCACTTGCATTCAACTCGATATGTATTTGGTACTGAAGGATGCAGCCAAATGTGGAAGAAACTGTGGATATTATCCATAACTATCTGAACTTGCACTTTTAGGACCAAAATATAAGGCTCATTAAAACTTAATTTAAAATGTCCTGTCTTTTTCTTAGGAAGAGTTTACACTGATAGAATTGATTGGGTTCCTCCATGTTTAGCTTTCGTCAAGATAATTTTCCTTGATCCTGATATAAAGCTGTTTGTGTTATTAGCCATACTTTAAGAAACCACAACTACATAGACTTTTCAGAGAAAAATTAAACTAAACTGAATGATTGAAATTCAGTTTGCCACTTTCTTCTAAGAACAACCACCCAGCCAGCCCTCCAGTGTCCTTTTGAGATCCTTCTTGACTCAGCATCTATTGTGCCTGGAAGATGAAGAAAGCTCACATTCCGGAGGACTCTGGAGACTCAGGAAGATAGCACATGGATGAGACATGAGGGGTGTTCCAATGTGTGTTTTGTTCCTCTCTGTTCTGCCTTTCCTTTTCTGTTACATGTGTGGGTGGGGGGAGGGGTACACATATGGGTAGGATGTGTGATCAGCTGTTATCAATCAATTTTGGAAAATCCCTTATGGTTTGACATTTTCTAAGCCCGGCCTGGTCTTCCTGTTGGACTGAATCCAATCTCCAGTGGATAGATCTTTGTCTCAAGAGCAGATCCCAATAAACAGAAATTCCCATGATACCTTATATTTCTCAATCTTAGATGAGGCTGATTGGCTATATGTTTATATCAACTGTGTCCTTTTCCATGGGTGGGTTGAAATGGGACAGCAGTATATTTGCATAAATAAGTCAGCGGAGCACAATGTAGAAACTTATACCATCATTAAATCCATGTATTGAAATGAACAGCTATCTTGCTGAATTAAAAAAAAAAAGAAGATTGGTGTTGAGGAGTGCTTGTTGTGCAAGCCTGAGGACCTGAGTTTGAGTCCTCAGAACCCACGTACTAGCCAGATATGGTAGCATGTATTTGTCATCCCATCTTTCTTACAGTGAGATGGGAAGTGGAGAGAAAATTCCCAGAAGCTCAAAGGTAAGCTAACTGGGCATCCAGAGCGGCTAATAAAAGACCCTGCTGGTGGACATTGAGAACGAACACCCAAGGTTCTCCTCCTTCGACCTCCACATATGTGACATGACATGTGTATGCCTTACATTCATATACACAAAAAGGTACACACACACACACACACACACACACACACACACACACACACACAAATATAAAGAAAGTAATACAAAGAAATTAAAATTGGAGACATGGGACACATCTAAAGACTCAGGGTTGAATCTTCCTCTAAATTAAAAAGAATACCATAAAGACTTTAATAGGCATTGTATATCCACATTAAATGACAGTAAACATTTTACATGCTGTAGATGGCTTAATTTTTTACACTGTGCATGTTGTGTGTGCTCTCTTCTATACACCATTTTGTAGGAGAGGAGACTGAGGAGAGATTTAAATTACTTGGCCAAGTCACAAAGCTAGAAATGAAATGAGTTGGGATTC
Organism: Peromyscus attwateri; assembly: GCA_902168425.1. Lineage (NCBI taxonomy): Eukaryota > Metazoa > Chordata > Mammalia > Rodentia > Cricetidae > Peromyscus > Peromyscus attwateri. Next base: position 15,920 of record CABHPP010116092.1, read on the forward strand.
AAATCCAGATCTTTTTGACCTGAAATTTCTGCTTCTCATTTCCAAATGAGGCAGAGCCAACACTCCCAGTGAAGCCATGACTTTGCATGGATCCCCAACTATATGGATATTTTTCATCATTTTTTCTACATATTATTGTTACTCCACTGCCATTTACTTACAGGAAGGCAAAGTTGTTTATGCATATAGGCCTGAAGTGTTAGAGTTCCAAAAAGACTAAAGATATGGCAAAAACCAGAGCACGCTGAATGCATGCGACAGGCAATGTGAGACCAGTACCCCTCTTGTAAGAGATGAAAAAGGCAGATTGCTGAAAATTCACTCCTAACATTTAATAAGGCTCATTTCTACTTAAACAAAGCTAGCACATCTAACAATTACTATAGACAGTGTTTATAACACAGGAATGGGGAGGCTTTGTCAAATTCTTATAACAACTTTACAACTCTTCTTGAACACTTCTCTTTTGTGTGTGTGTGTGTGTGTGTGTGTGTGTGTGTGTGTGTGTGTATGTGTGTGTGAACATGTATACATGTGTGTTCTATTTATTATGTAGTACAGCTTCCAGGAATTGTGTTTTAATGGGATCAGGTTCAGGACTTCCAGAAAATGATAATTTTAGAGAAAATTATGAGAAGGTAGTTGTATTCTTCCTCTCATCCCTTTATTTTCAAGCTTGGGAGGCTGTGATCTAAGGCATCTCTCTTGACTTTCTCTCCATATGGTCATGATACGTATTTATGCCACAGTCAGAATGAGTCAGACAATAAGAAACCAAAGTGAAGTTGGACAACTATACATGGATATACTGAAGAGGGTCCCAGTGAACTCTGTCTCTCTGCAAACAGGATGGGACAGTGGCTCACCGTGGGTGTGGCTCTGCCACCTCTCCTCCCGCACACTCCCCTTCCTCTCTTCCCTCTCCATGTGTTTCAAATTGGAGCAACAGTGGGCGGGAGACGAAGGCTGCCCTGTGAACTATAAATAGCGAAGCCAAGAACCCCGAGTGTTTGAGGATGGGATGTCGTGGGAGATAGCAGGATGAGGGAGGCGGGCAGCTACCCAAATGCAATCATTTGCATTGCTTCAAACCAAACCAACTTCTGCAGCATATTATTCAGTATTGAGTAAATATGTGGCCAGCCTCAAACCCAACCTGAAGAAAAAAAAAAAAAAGAGGCTATAATAGAGATGGTCCCTGATAGAGAGTCACCTCCCTTAACTTTTTGGAAAAATACAGTTATAGTCAAACTAAAGTGGACCAAACCCCATGGAAAGATTGATGGAAATTCATTTTAAAAAGCCACACACATGAAAATAATTTTCACAGGAGACTTTCTGCGCCACAGCTGTGCTGCTTATTTATTTTGGACTGGTGTTTGCAAAAAAGTGGTACCCAAAATGGACTCTGTTCTTCCTTGATAACCTTACAAATGTCCAGCTACTCCCCTGAACTTAACACCCCCTTCCCTGAGCAGCCTGTTATTTAAAAGCAGTTGGTCTTTGGGGTCTGCAGACACTAATTTCTTTTGCAACTCCACCCTTGGATCTCATCATTTCCAATCTATGTAACACTTGGTCCTATTTCTGCAACTAAAATATCCTCTGAAGAGGTAGATGGAACACAGAGGGCTGAATAGGAGGACTGCTGAGGATCTGAAGGTGCCTGTGCTTCGAGGTGGGAAAGGTGCTCATAAAGAGGACTTCCAAACCCATAAAATTTAAACAAAAGAATTCTTTAGAGCGTTGTTGCCCGGCCCCAGTCCGTAGACATCAGAGGCTGGAGTTACACCTGCTTTGATATTGCTGATTCTTCTTGTGAGCCTCTGAGGCAAGTGCTTTATGGGAGTGTAATGCATCTCACAGAGTGGGATTTCCATCCACCTTGACATTCGGCAGAGTTTGGTGCCTTGAAGCCAGCCAGCACATGTGCACAAGGGTGTGACATCATTTAAGGGATTTGGGGAACAAGGCCTCTTGCACATGCAATCAGAGGCTTCTGGTGCCATTATTCATTGCATTATCCTCTGCTTAGGAAGGAGATGGGAACTGACAGGTCAAAACTTGGCTTATGTAGAAAGCCCATGTTTGTATAGTTCTGATCTAGCTCATAATCACATTCAGTATTTGGATTTATCTTCCATCTTTCTCCTATGGTATCCAAATGCTTCTTGATCAATTCATAATTATAGTGACTTAACTCTTCTGTGGCAATGCAAAGTTCACCTCTGAGGCATATTTAAACGAAGAACCTGTCCTCTGACAAAGGACATTATTATTATGAGAGACTTTGGTGTTTTTCTGAAGGGAGGAGAGAAGCTGGGGACAACTCTGGTGTCTACCAGCAAGCCATGACAATAGTGGAGTGACTGTTCATGTACTTCATTCACAGATCAGTGACTTACAGCACAGGGAACAGATTCTGCTCATGAGTCCCACAGTCCACCTGCAATCAACTACAGCTGGAGCAGCAGCCTTTGATTAGTTTTTGCAATTCATTAGGACATTTTTTAAAAGGAAGAGAATAAAGTTGACTTAATAAAAACCACGAAACAGTTTCTGCCTGTTCTCGTTAGTGTACTTTAATTTTAACATTGTAATAAAAAATGAACACAGAGACCTTGGAACAAATCCTGATCTCCATCTTACTCTACAAACCAGTCAAATGTGTTGCCTTCCTGATTGGAAGGAATTGATGCACTGTCTACCAAAATAAGCAATTCCTCATCTCACTGTGACACCTTCAGAAAAACACGCAAGACATGCTCCTGCTAGTGCCTTGACAAAGGTGATGTGTGTCCACAGCCTTGAAAATAAGTCCCCAAGTATGTCCAAAGTAAAAGCAGAAAAGCATAGGTCATCTCACCACCAGGGGGCAATAGATGTTCCAATGTAGGTTTCGCCAAAGAAATGATGGAGCTGGAGAGAGCAGTGACTTGCACTCTTTCTCTTGTTTGTATCCTTGGGATGTTTTTTGCACCTTCTTCATGGCCAACACAAATGTCCTGGGGCTTAAATGGAGGAAGAGGAAGACTGTGGGCTACACCCATGAGAGCAGCAGGGAATTTAAGAGAATGTTTTGTAGACTGTACACGCCTTGAAAGCGATCTAAGGTGCTTAAATATATGTTGAAGACACCAAAGTCGGTTCTTCTATAGCCATAGTTCTTGATTACTATTAGTACCTCTAAGTCCTATTTTCAGTACGTGTAAATAGAATATATGATGCTTTTCTAATTTTCTGCCGTGAAGCCAAATGAAAATTTGGATTTGTTTTAAATAAGGATAAAGGCACTTTCCCCCAGTTTAGTTGTGTGTGGTTTATTAAATGAATTATTTTGAATGGATTGAAATACAAAATATGCAACTCATGAAAATTATCAATAATAAATAAAGAGGTTTCTCTTCTAAGTTAGTTTATATGTATTCAGAAGTAAGGTAACATCCACACTTCTACCTACAGGCCCTGACATGGACAATGGCCATGTATATGATGGTGTTTTGATTATTAAATTAGAGGGCAAGCATGTTGCTGTGGGTATTCAGTAGACTTGGGACAAGAGTATCAGTGAGCTTCTCTGCCTGTGTAGTGTCTAGGAATGGGTAAACCAAGTACTTAACTCCCTTTGCTTGCCCAGTGAAATAGACATAGTTTTCGGAGATTTGAGAGAACTTCAGTTTTTGATGACTCATGTAGGTGGTCAGTTTGATAGAGGAATGAAACTTTCAGTTGGATTAATTACAAATGGATCAGTAATGTCTCTTCTGGGGTGGTCAGACCTTTTGTACTTAATATTTGATCCAGTCTCAGGTAAAGACAGCTCATCAAACCGAGTAAGACTCCAGTCCAAGAGGGCAAAAGGAAGTTGCCCAAAAACGTAATGAAGCTATATGAGACTGTACCATGTAACAAGATGAATACAAACCCCAATATTAGCAGAAAAAGAACTATGAGGAGATGCGGGTAAGCAGGAGTTTATATGAATTTTTTCAATGATTTAATAATTTTAGAGGACAAACTTTACACCAAGTCTAAGTGACTTTCCCATGTGTGAATGGACATAGTAATAGGAATCTGAGTTTTGTGTTGATGAATGCACATTATTTAGAATCTGAAGTAGTCTTAGCTTAGACCAAATGGGAGGGATATGTATCTACCCTCAGATGTCAAGATGGACATTGACAAACTGGAATATCCATTAAAGACTGACAAGGGCAGTGAGGGCCTGGACACTATGCCCTGTGATACACAATTGCAACTACTGGTAAACAAGAGACAAAGTAGAGAAGGCGTTTGTTTCAGATTACATCAAGGGCTGCTGCCAAGTGGGAGTTAGACAACCAGAATGTACATGTGAACTCAAAGTAATAAACTGTTTGAAGATGGAATTGGTTCCTCCAGTGCAGTCCCTCAATCCTCAGAAGCCAAACTATGAAATGATGTGTGTGCCTGTGTGTAGATGTAACCATCTTATTAAAAAAGAAACACAGAGCCAAATACAGAGTTAAAAGCTCAAGAGGTCAGAGCAGTAGCTGAGAGCTGAGACTTAAAACTGCTTTTCTTACCCTTTGCTGCCGCTATCATCCTTCCCCTCAGAAAGAGACCTACTTCCTGTGTATCTGTCTTTTTATTGACTTTCTGTTCTGCCTTCTCATTGGTTGTAAGCCCAACCACATGACCTCCTCATCACTGCCTGTCTATACAGACCTCCAAGTCTTCTATGGTTGGTATTGATATTAAAGGCATGTGTCTCCATGCTGACTGTATCCTTGAACACACAGAGATCTGTCATGTGATCTGGATTAAAGGTGTGTGCCACCACCACCACCCAGCTTCTGCTATGGCTTGCTATTAGCTCTGATCCCCAGGCAACTTTATTTATTAACATACAAATAAAATATTTAAAAACATACAAATAAAATCACATTTCAGTACAAATAAAATATCACCATACCTGTGCTTGGAGGTTGTTGTTTGCTTTCATCTTTTTATGATGTTGTTCAACTCTCAGACTCCACTAGGCAGATGGCAAATTGTCTTCCAGTTTAGATAGTGATTTTTCAGATCATTCATAATAGATTTAAACTAGGAGTATTTTCTAAGGCCAGTATTAGTACTACCACATTATGAAGCATTTGAAAACTCTCCCAAATATGCATCACATTCAGAGCTCCATAGTGCTTGGGGAACTGAGGTGGAGGCAGAGGCAGAAGAAAACAGATCGTACAAGGTGTAGACTATCTCTTCTTCCTTTTGAGACATCTTAGCATCTTAAAGACTCTAAAAAGTACTGAACTAAAATTCCATTAGAAACTCAGTTCCAAAATTCTTAAGGGGAGCATTCAAAGTCTTCCACTACATTTTCTTCAAGGAATCAGACTCTGTGACTGTCATCCTCCCATGGACCTTTCACTTTAGCCACCCAGTAGATTCTCCCAATGACTCACCTTTTCCTTAATTTGGAAAGGTGTAGTAGTTACTGCTTTTGCCCATAGGGGTCATGTCTCCGGATTTCAAAGCCTACCCGAATCAGTCTCTGATGAACTCTAATCAGCTTTTCTGCAGGTTGCTTGTTAGCTTCACCAGTACTCTAGAGCATGATGTGACCTGATGTCCCTTACAACACTGCTACAGCATTGCTCACCAAGCAGACATTCAGTAAACCTTTCTGGAGTCATGGAAGGCACTCCATGCACAGGGTAGTCATGCACAGAGCAATCTTGCACAGAGTGGTCATGCACAGGGCAGTAACGTACAGGGCAGCCATGCACAGGGCAGCAGGAGCTCGGTAGACTCATACTGATGAGAGTGTGCTCAGTCTTAAGGACATAGCTTTATATAATGCTGAGGAACAAATGGAAAAAAAATGCTCTCATACGCTATACCCCCCTCTTTTAGAGGAAGCACTGATGTAATCTATATGAATTTTAAAGAAAAAGCAAATGTCTCTCACTATGCTTTATAAGTGTCATCCAACCTCAAGTAAATGAGCGAGTCTATCTGTTTTCACTATTACGTTAATCTTATCTCTTTTTCCTTGGAAATGTCCTTGCCTGAAGTTGAACGCTTAGATTCTCATCATACACTTGCCTAACTTCTTGGTTTTTTACTCTGTAAATAGATGAGTAACATTCTATAGGGCTTTTTGTTAACTTGGTCTGGAGAAAGAATGATTTTTGTTTGAGGTTTTGGAGTCCTGGGTCTAGGAAATGCATGTACAGCTCTCTAAATTCTTTATATAATGCAACAGAACCTGTCTGTATGAAAGTCAACATATAAAGAGATTACTTAAAAACAAAATAATGATTTATTTTTTTATCCCCTAGTTTTTGTTTTTCCTCCAGGTAAATATAATAAAAAAAATTCCCAAACCAAGGACTTTCAACCAAACCCTTATTGGAATCACCCTGGCCAGACTTGTTCAAATGGAAGTTGAAAAAGGCATCACAGGAGGAGAGAGATTCTTTTCAAATAATGCCAGCTGAAATGCTTGATGTAATGATATCTGTGTTTAATAATTCCTTCCCTATAGAATTTTCTACCACCTCTTTCAAAGTTCATTTCCAGACTGGCCAGATGGCTCAGCAGGAAAAAGAGCTTTCTCTGTAAGCCTGACAACCTGACTTTGATCCACAGAATCCACATAAAGATGGAAGGAACCACGACAAGCAAACACACACTCTCTCCCTTCCCTTCCTCCCTCCCTCCCTCCCTTCCTCCTCCCTCCCTCCTCCCCCCTCTCTCAGAACTTGTTCCCCTTATATTATGTAACTTATTACACCATGTCACTAATGAACAATGGTTAGGTTAACAAATTATTTTTAAGATTACTTTAAGATTATGATGAAGGCCTTTGTCTAGAGAATATTTTGGCCACCTCAGTAAGTTCTTTTGCTCTGATTGAAGTGAATTTTAAACAGAAGTAAAATTTAAAGCTTACTTAATGGTTCATACATAGGAGAATAATGATTGTGCCCTCAATTCAAATAGAACCCATTGGATAATTACTTAGTTTAATCCTGTGTTCTCTTCTATCTTCTTTATCTATAGCACTAATGCCAGGATTACATGGCAATCATAATTAGCTGAACATTTTCTTGTCCCTTTAGTGTTGAGCATGAAATCCCTGAAGACCTGTGATTCAATACCCGAGGCTGTCGAGTTCATGCCCAGTGAACAAAGGTGAACAGAAATAGAAAATTACCTTCTTTTCATTACACAAAGAAATATATCTACATGGATATGCAAATGAAGCAACCTCAGGGCTTAGTTCTAGCTCTTTGTGGGACTTTGTCATCTGTTCCCTCCTTAACCACCTTTACAGCAGACTCACCATTTAAAATTCTATTTTCCTTCTGTATAAAGAGGAGGGATGTGCCATGCCCTATTAAATCATTATAGACCTTAGCCAAAGAATGTCTGCACAGGTGGAAAGGGTGTGTGATTCTCATCAAGACATCTGGCTTTTTAATACTTGGTAGCTAAAGCAGGTGCTGCCTCAGGCTGTTACGGCTTTTCTTTTTCTTCTTTAAAAATAACATTGTTATTTATGTCTAAGTGTGTGTGTGTGTTTGCATGTATGTATCACATGTGCATGCAGGTACTCACAGAAGCTAGACAAGGAGGGTGTTGGAGCCCCTGAAGTCAAAGTTACAGTCTATTGTGAGCAGCCCATATGGGTGTGAGGGATTGAACTCTGGTTCTCTGAAAGCACAGTAAGTGCTCTTAGCCCCTCAGCCATTGATCCCACCCCCCTTTAATCTTCCTTTGGATGTTCGGCCCTTTATCATTACTGTCCTTGTACTCCTTCACTTGTAGAGTGAGGACTAGCCACCCCCAAGTCTTCCCAATGTTCCTATGGCTTTATTAGAGCCTTTGAAAAATGTCCTTTAAGAGATACTAATCTATTTTACATCTGTTCCACTTTCTCCCTTTCCTAGGAAAATACATGAATTCTAAGCTTTCCTTAGCCACTAATTCAAATGAGACTTACATCCCCAAACTCATACTCAACTCGGTGCCTGAGTCAAAGAACCAGTGCCTGCTAGACAGAACCTCTACTTCCCCTCACGACAATAAAATAATGTGCTCATTTTAATTAATATTATGTTCTATTTCTCTCCGTTCTAACATGCAGGTTTTCTTAATTAGGGTTTCCATTGCTGAGATAGAACACCTTGACCAAAAAGCAATTATAGGAGGAAAGGGTTGATTTTCCTTACACTTTCATATCACAGCCCATCATCAAAGGAAGTTAGGACTGGAACTCAAGGAAGGAACTTGGGAAAACTGAAGCAGAAGCCATGGAGGAGTGCTGCTTCCTGGATTTCTTCTCATGTTTTATTCAGCCTGCTTGCTTATACACCCCAGGACCACCTGCCCAGGTGGGACACCACACACAGTGGGCTGGATCAACCCACATCAACCCCTAATTAAGAAAATGCCTCACAGGCTTGCCTACAGGCTAGTCTTACAGAGGCATTTTTTCGATTGTGGTTCCTTCTTCTCAGGTAACTCTTGTTTGTGTCAAGTTAACAAAAAACCCAACCAGGGCCCAGGTCTTCTTAT
>CABHPP010116093.1:0-25476 GCA_902168425.1 Peromyscus attwateri
AGATAGATAGATAGATAGATAGATAGATAGATAGATAGATAGATAAAAGGTAGGTGGATAGATGATAAATACATAGATAGATGAAAGATAGATAGGTAGATAAATGATAGATAGATAGATAGATAGATGATACATAGATACATAGATACATAGATAGATGTATAGATACATAGATAGATGATAGGTAGGTAGATTATAATAAATAGATAGATAGATAGATAGATAGATAGATAGACAGACACATACATAATCATACATACATACATACATACATACATACATATATAAAGTGAGAGAAATAGATAGATTCTATATAATCATAGGTGCTAGAACAAAATCTCTGCTGTGAAAGGAACTCCCAGGGAGAAACAAAGAATTTGAATGCATCTCTGCATCACACAAAATGCTTCTCACGAAGACTTAAGGGTTAGCATAACTACACAGGGTTACAAATCAGAAATCAGAAATGACTGCTGTGATATGAGAACAACAAATATTTTAACTGTTTGTGATTTGAAAAAAGCTGAACTCAGGTTTAGAGATGTAGCTTAGTAAGGAGACCATTTTCTTCACGTGGTGGAGACCCTGGTTCTGTCTCCAGCACCACATATATTAGTTGTGGTGGGCTCGTATGTAATCATAGCCCAAAGAAGGTGGAAGTAGGAAAGAGATTCAAATTAATATTTTGCTACATAGCAAATTTGAGCATACTCTGAAATAAATGAAACTCCAAAAAGGGTTGGAAAAATTTAAACTTAGAAATGAAAAGTGAATGTGAATTATAAAACAAAAATAAATAGGTAATATAATAAATATGCAGATACCACATTTTAGTAAGGGAAATCAGGGGAGAGGAGACTGAACATCTAAAGCACTAATTGGGAAGTGCCTGCTTCATCATGAAAATGTAATCATTTTTACAAGCTTGACTTAATAATATAATTTAGATCAAACACTTAAGACTAAAAAACCTTTGCTTTTTTTTTTTTAACAATTTCAATATCGTACATGCACCAAGAATAAACAGCAAATAAATAAATAAAGCAACAATCAACTGAGGTGAATGGTTGATTCATGAATGGATAATGGAAAGAAAAATAATGAAGTATCGTTATACACTGCAAGAGATTCAAATAATAACACTTCAAAAAGTCAATCCGCTCTTGGGTATTCACTCTAAGGACTTCAAATCAGCATATCACAGAGGTAGTTTCATACCAACATTTATTGCAGTGACATTCACAACAACTAAGAGAATACCCTAGTTGTACAACAATGAAAAAATGTGTAAAGATTTACACACAATGGAAACTTTTCAGCTATAAAGAATGAAAGTTATTGTTCCAAATTTGATAAGAATATATTGTGTGAATATATTTTAAAAAAATGAAATTATTACAACAGCTCAAAAATAGATTATAATAATATAAAGTGAATTAAGCCAGTCTTACTCAACAAATGTGTTTTCTCTGACTTTTGGTTCTTAGAATATATATACATATGTATTTAGAATATATACACACATATATATACATATATTATATATATTATTTATATATATATACATTTAGAGCCGTGCATGAATATATGATAAGAGATTAGAAGGGAAAGTGTCTAGGGGGAGAAAAGAAACTAATGAGAGGTGGGAAGATACATTGAGGAATGTGTTCAAAGTACATTATATATTTGTATGAAATCCCCTTAGGTAACATAGTACCCTGTACAATGAATACATACAATGGGAACTGTTAAAAATTTGCAGTGTGTAATTGTAAAAGAAGCTGCAATTTTTACTGTACTTGTAAAAAATTTAAAAATAGAAATATTGACAAGCTAGTAAAAGATGATAAAATGGCATCATCAGAAGTCTCTATTCAGCCATGGCAGGAATTACTGAGTGATAGCATATGACTTGACTTTCTTTTCCAAACTACTCACAAAGATATTTTCTAGGGCTTACTTCTCAAGTCCTCATTCTGTGCCCTGATGTTGGAAGCCAAGAGCTCTATTTATAATGGGAATCTTTTTCTATGTTCCCTGGACATCATAAAAATTCTCATTTAAAACACAGGCTTCATGCTTGTATCTGCATAGTTTGTTCTAGTTGATTTCCAACTTAGGGAATACATCTTCCTAACTAAAGAAACATAGAATATAATAAAATAGTTGGCATGTTTAAGAAGGAAAGAATATATAATTATTGTTCCCAAAATTCTTTTTTAGTTATAAGGCTGTGCCTTAGTCTAATGCTATTTCAGCCAGCAAATGCAACTCCCTAGTTACTGGCCTGCTTCTCTGGCAGTGGCCTGGCTGCTCAGGCCACAGCCTGGCAGAAATCCTGTTCCTGTAGGCACTGGCCCTGTGTCTGCTGCTAAAGGTAGCTTTAACCAAATCTCTACCCTTCTATTTATAAATAAGACTCAAAATTCAAAAACTGGGGTGAAAATGTACTGTCTCAGAGAGGTTGAGTAGCAAATAGCTAACAGTCTCTCTTTGCTGGCATCTTGCCAGGAGAGTGTCCTGCTGTGCCTAACCAAAAAAAAAAAAAAAAGCTGTGTCATTCAAAATCTCTCCCTACTACTTCTGGTGCATCTCTGCCTCCTCCAGATGCCCTCTGATGCTCTATGATTACTTTCTGTCAACTAGTTGGTAACTCAGCCTCCTGACTCAAAGTTAATTTTATTTAGTTATCACAAATGCAAACTTGGAGTTGACTGTGTGATTGAATATCTCCCAACATTCCCCCATCTGTTTTTTTTTTTTAAATAAAAGGAAAGGTTTTAAACTCTAACACAGTAAAACTATATACAGTAAGAACAATTGTCAAGTAAAGATTATATTCACAATGTCCAGTCCATTTTTATTTGGCAAAATCAAAGAATCTACTCTATTATCTATCCTATCTTGATGGTCAAAGTTTGGGACCTAATTCCCTTCCTTTCCTAACTTGTATTACCAATGCAAGACTATCTATTGAGACTTCCAAAACATTTTCTTGGATAAACAATTCAAGCATTTATGTCTCTCAACCTTATACACTTTATACCTTTTTTGTGAGTTTCTTTTCTGAACTTGGTAACAAGGAAAACTGTAACGATAACTATCTTGTCTTCAACTCCATCAGAGACCTGAGAAGGATACAATATTACCTGAGTAAACAGGAAGTACAGAGCAAACATCTTCCAAAACTTCCAATGGGAGCTTGGCCTGGTTACAGAAGACAGCCAGTTTAGAATCCATATCCTTCATCACTACGAGGCCCCAATAGGGTCACCCTCATAGGTTCCAAGGAGTTTCCACTTCCTTGGGTTTCCATACCACCCCTGATTGCACACCTATTCTAGTTGTTTGTGCCTGTGCTATCTCCCTCTGTCCCACCTCCACCACCTGATCCCTCCTGTTCCCATTCCCACCCACTCCTAGTCCACCAACAAAATCTATTCTATTTTCCCTTCCCACGGAGTTCCATGCATTCCCCTTAGACCTCTCCCCATCTAACTTCTCTGAGTCTGGACTGTACTGTGAGTATCCTTTACTTACCAGCTAGTATTACTTAAAGTCAGTACATAATCATGTTTGTCTCTCTAGATCTGTGCTACCTCACTCAGGATGATTTTTTTCTAGTTCCATCCATTTGCCTACAAATTTCAAGATATCATTTTTGCTAACAGCTACGTAATACTCCAGTGCATAAATATGTCACATTTTTTTTTATTCATTCTTTGGTTGAGGGACATCTAGGTTGTTTCCAGTTTCTGACTATTATGAATAAAGCTGCGTTGAACATAGTAGTACAAGCGTCTTTGGGGTGTCTTCTGGATATATGCCTGAAAGTGGTATCGCTAGATCTTAGGGTAGATCTATTTCCAGTTTTCTGAGGAACCACCATATTGATTTCCAAAGTGACTATACAAGTTTGCACTCCCACCGGCGGTGGAGGAGTGTTCCCCTTTCTCCACATCCTCACCATTATGAGCTGTCATTGTGTTATTGATCTTAGCCATTCTGACAGATGTAAGAAAAAAATATCAAAGTAGTTTTGATTTGTACTTCCTTGATGGCTAAGGATGTTGAACATTTCTCTGTTTCTCAGGGTTTTTTTTTTTTGAGTTTCTTCTATTGAGTATTGTGTTTAGATCTGTACCCCATTTTTAAATTAGGGTTTTTTTAGTATCTACTTTCTGAGTTCTTTGTATATTTTGGGTATTAGTCCTCTATCAGATGTGCAGTTAGTGAAAATCTTTTCCTATCTTGTTGTTTTTTTCCTGCTGATGGTGTCCTTTGTCATACAGAAGCTTTTCAGTTTCATGGGGTACAATTTATTAGTTGTCAATCTTAGTGCCTTTGCTATTGGTTCTCTGTTTAGGAAATTGTTTCCTGTGCCAATACTATTCTCTACTTTCTCTTCTATTATATTCAGTGTCTTCTGATAAAGGCTGTTGTGGGAGCATTGTCAATGCTTAGCAATAGCTCTCGTCCATTTTTCTCTCTCACCTCTATGGAATCTATCAAGTAGGCACATGAAACTTGGAGTTTTATTTCTGTTTCATTTGTCCTTGATTTTACATTCAATTGAAATTATACAAAACTTCTCTTTTCACCTATTTCTACCTCTTACTGTATTTTTCAGTCCTTTCTATCTGGTCCTCAGGATTATCCATAGTAGTACATAATGAATTCAACACTTTTCAGGAAACTGGTATAAGATGGGGCTCAGGAATGCCCTGGTGATTGTAGAAATTATAATGGTGTCTGCACACCAAGTAGAGATGGAGCCTAACATCTGCTAAAAGAATGGATAAGCTATAAGTTTTAAACTTTCAGAAGATTCATGAGAGCTGATTTGAGGAATCCCTAAGCAACTTGTAAAATCTATGCTACCATCTACTCAGGTTTTACAGTCAGGCTGCTGGAGACTGGTTTAGTAGGAAAGCAAGGACATGTAGATAAGTTACTTATTCCCATAGAAAACAGTTAGTAGCATGTATGATGAAGTTAATAATTTATCACATTCATCTGTGCAATATCTACATTGGATAAATCCTTCTCCAAAGCATAGTAGTTCACATGAAATTTGCACCAATGTATATTTCCAAATATTTTTATCTCTCTGAGTCTTCTTTCAATATGGATCAAATGCTTCCAACCATAAATGAATATTATATAATGCATATTATTTATAAAATACTTCCACATGTGGATGTAACTATTGCCAAAATTTCTATGTAGATATAACAAAAATGTACAGACAAAATAGTAACAATCAAAAAATATCTTCTTAATATAATATGACCCATCATAACTTATTCTTCCTTACTGTGGTTTTGATATGGGTTGAGTACATTCCCTGATTGCCTTTGTACTTGAAGCATGGACTACCATGTAATGATATGGAAAATTAGTGGATCTATAAGATACATGTGAATTAATCTCTTTAAAAGACTGTAAGGAATATAAAATTATATATATAAGCAAACAGTAAATTTGCCACAAGAGTAATGGCACTGGCTCATGCTTGCTCCTTTTGCTCTCCAATCTTTAAGATCTGACAGGTTTAACTTACCAGGCTTTGGGGTCTCCATGTCTCCTAGCATTTCAAGATGACTATATTTTCCCCAAACCTCTAGGCTTACAGGCTAGCTCTGATCTTAGGAGGTCCTTGAGGCACATAACTATGGCATTTCACCAACTCCCTACTAGAACTACAAATAAGATGTTAACCTTTCCCAAACAGTGCTAAATAAGTAACCCTAACTAAAGAAATGATATTTTTAATGGTAGATTAAATAAAATTTAAGACTAGCATCAGGAAGATGGTTTAGTTGACAAAACACTTGCCACATGTGGGTGGGTACCCGTGTTCAAATCTTCAGAACACAAGTAAAGCCTAGACATGATAACATGAAGATCTGCAATGTCAATGCATCTACAAGAAGATGCTAAGTGGGCCTGTAAGTTCATCAGGCAACTAATCTGATGTATGTACTAGAAAAACAGCAAAGATCCTGTTTCATACAAGATAGAAGGTAAGGACCAACACTCAGTGTTGGCCTCTAACCTCAATACAGGTGTACATTCACCTCCAAACACACACACACACACACGCACACACACACACACACACACACACACACACGAGAGAGAGAGAGAGAGAGAGAGAGAGAGAGAGAGAGAGAGAGAGATGATTTTTCTATTCTTTGGGGGCCTGCCACCCAGCTGCCAAATTAATACATGGAGTCTTATTCTTACATATGAATGCTGGACCTTAGCTTGCTTGTTTCTAACCAGCTTTTCTAACTTAAATTATCCTATCTCTGTCTCTCATTAACTATGTTTTGCCTCTGGCCTTTTTACTTTTCTTTATCCTGTATATCTTTCTTTTCTTCTTACTCCATGACTGGCTTGGTGGCTGGGTGGTAGGGTGGCTGGCCCCTGGCATCCTCCTCTCTTTCTCCTATTCTCACTCCTCACTCTTCTCTTGAATCTAGATTTCTTTTCCTATTCATTCTTTCTCTCTGGCAACCCCTTCTATTTCTCTTTCATGCCTGGCCATTGGCTGAACAGCTCTTTATTAGACAAATCAGATGTTTTAGTCAAAGCAACAAAGCTTTATAGAGTTAAACAAATGCAAAGTAAAAAAAAATGCAACACATCTTTGCAAAATTAAACAAATATTCCCCAGTATAAATGAATGTAACACATCTTAAACTAATATTCCACAACAGAGAGAGAGAGAATTATTTTGTTGACAACATTTATTTAATTAAAAAATCTGGAGTGTCTACAGATCAAAACACTACATAGATATTTATGACTCAGACAAACTGGAATAAAAGAACTTGAATTGGCTGTTTGCAGCAGCCAACTTTGCCAAGATGCTGAAATAGAAAAAAAAATATCCTCAGTATCTACCAATGGGTAGGTATTTGAATGCATAAGTAAGTTGTTTTAAATCATATAATTGTTATACAGAAAAATAATTGAGTACATATGTGTAAATGTGATAAATAAATTGTATTTGTGGGTACAAATTTTGATAAGACTTAAAACCTAAGGTTTAAACATCAAAAATTGGAGAATACATCTTATGTAAACTATATAAGTATATAGATATTAACTTGTCTTAACTAGTCCACTTGAGTTTATTGTAGACATAGATAACAGAGAAAATATAAGTAAGTGGTCAATATACTGAAATAGAAATGTAAAAATTACCTCAGTGGAGGATAAGAATATTTTTTAAAAGCCTCTATGATCATAATTTCAATTCTTATATTTATTGAAAACAACCTGTAGTAACAGTGGGACAGTAGTTCCATTTTTTAAATATGTATGGTACTTTCTTGGGTACACAATATGTGAGAGTGAAATTTTGTGTCCTTGAAATAAGGCATTAATGTGAAAGGACTATTTTGTTGGTTGGTTTGATTGCTTGGTTTGCTTTGTATGCATACATCCAGCAAGGATCCTCCTGTAGAACATGACTGCTGGTTTTTGCTGAAGGTCTAGTAGATAAGTAACACATCCCGTGTTGCCTACCAAAGACTCTATGTTGAACGGAGAATGACTTTACTTTCTAGATGCATCACTCCCATTAGGAACCTGGGCACTTTGTGAGACAGTCCCTGGTTTCTTAAGTGACCAATTGTATTGTTACAGCCTCAAGATGCGTATCGTCTCCCCAAAGTCAGAAATTCTAAGTCCAATTAGGAAATTGACTTAGAAACTAATGAGAAATTTTCACATTAAAACAGGTGCTTGCTCATTTTAACACATTTTTAATACAGTGGGCATACTTTATTTCTACATTGGCTTCCTGTCGTGGTTTCACACAAGCTTGTATAAAATGTATTAAATAATTCTCGCTCATATAGACCCTCCTCTTTCTCGCCAATTGGACTCCCGGAGTTCCGCCCGGGGCCTAGCCGTGGATCTCTGCTTCCAGATCCCTCAGTCATTGGATGGGGTTTCTAGCACGACAATTAGGGTGTATGGCCATCCCGTCACCAGAGTGGGTCAGTTCGGGCTGTCTCTCGACCATTGCCAGCAGTCCACTGTGGGGGTATCCTTGTGGATTTCTGTGGGCCTCTCTAGCACATTGCCTCTTCCTATTCTCATGTGGTCCTCATTCATCATGGTCTCCTATTCCTTATTCTCCCTCTCTGTTGTTGATCCATCTGGGGTCTCCCGCTCCCCCAAGCTCTCTTTCCCCCGACCCTCGCCCTTCATTTCCCCCACTTATGACCAGGCTGTTCATGAAGATCTCATCCATTTCTCCGTCATTGGGTGATTCCTGTGTCTTTCTTGGGGTCCTGTTTTCCAGGTAGCCTCCCTGGTGATGTGAGTAGCAGTCCAGTCATCCTTGCTCCACATCTAGTATTTTCCTATGAGTGAGTACATACCATGTTTGTCTTTCTGAGTCTGGGTTACCTCACTCAGGATGGTTTTTTTTCTAGATCCCTCCATTTGCCTGCAAACCCCATGATGTCATTGTTTTTCTCTGCTGAGTAGTATTCCATTGTGTATATGTACCACATTTTATTTATCCATTCTTCAGTTGAAGGGCATCTAGGTTGTTTCTAGGTTCTGGCTATTACAAACAATGCTGATATGAACATAGCTGAGCAAGTGCTCTTGTGGTATGATTGAGCATTCCTTGGGTATATGCCCAAGAGTGGTATAGCTGGATGTTGGGGGAGAATGATTCTCAATTTTCTAAGAAAGCGCCATATTGATTTCCAAGGGTTGGATAAAGCACAGGGACCAATAGCCTAATGAATGGAAACACATGAACTATGAACCAATGGCTGAGGGGCCCCCAACTGGATCAGGCCTTCTGAATGGGTGAGACAGTTGATTGGCTTGAACTGTTTGGGAGGCATCCAGGCAGTGGGACCAGGTCCTGTGCTCATTGCATGAGTTGGCTGTTTGAAACCTGGGGCTTGTGCAGGGTCCCTTGGCTCGGCCTGGGAGGAGGGGACTGGCCCTGCCTGGACTGAGTCTACCAGGTTGATCTCAGTCCTCGGGGGAGGCTTTGCCCTGGAGGGGGTAGGAATGGGGGGTGGGCTGGGGGGAAGGGGAGGGGGCCAGGAGGGGGGAGAACAAGGGAATCCATGGCTGATATGTGGAACTGAATGGTATTGTAAAATTTAAAAAAAAAAAAAAGATTCAAGAACAGGAAAAAAAAGTATTAAATAATCTTAGAAATTGTCTTTTTGACCCATAGGTGGAACTGAATGGTACGGTGTTTGCCAAGCATATGCATAGCCCTAGGTTACATCTCAGCACAGCATAAACCAAATGTGGAGGTGCATGCCACTAATCTTAGCACTTGGGAGTTGGAGTCAGCAGGATCGGGAGTTCAAGACTGTCCTCAGCTATACATAGAGTTCAAGAATAGCCTGTGCTACTTAAGACATGATCTCAGAAAATACAAATCCCTATTTCAAAGTCCGGATTTCATTGAAGATAAATATAATTCGCTAGTTTCAACCATAATTTCACTATAGGCTCTCAAAAAATTCTATAGAAACTCCATGTGTTTAAAACAACAACTATACACATATAAAGGGAAAAGGCAGTACCAAGTCTTTTGTTCTCCATATTTTTAACCACACCTTGGTTGGCTTTGGTTTCATAGTGATGGAGACAGAGTGTGTGGCCTTGTGCCTACTAAGCAAGTGCTCTACTCTTGTGCTTCATCCCTAGTCCTCTCAAGCTCACCCTATGATCATCATCCAAATGCCATTATACCTCAAAATTTTAGTTCAAATCAGCTGTGTTAGCTCATGCCTGTGTTCATAGTGCTTCGGAGATTATGGCAGTGGATTGCTCATGAGGTTCAGGTCAGCTTGGATTATAGAGTGATATTCTATCTAAAAAGACAAGAAACAAATGAAAATTTCATTAATGACCATAAGGCTTGAAAAAACAAAACATCACATTAAAGAAAGTTATTAACTACAAGATGTCACATTCTAGTAGTTTAAACATTTTGAGCTATTTATTTTTATTTATAAGTATATGTATGTGCACTTATGTGTGCATGTACATACAGGTGTGAGAGACCTGAGGAAGCCATCAGATCCCCTGGAACTGGAGTTATAGGGGATTGTGAGCCACCCAATGTAAGTGCAGATGTTCTAACCACAGGTGTCTGAAAGAGCAATGAACATTCTTAAACATGGAGCTATTTCTCCAGCTCTACATTCTGGTAATTGATATTTCAACAAACCCCTAGAGTATGTGTAGAAGAGGTCTCTACACTTCAGAAGTGGCAAGGTACTTTCTTAGATTGGTAATCAAAAATGCCACTTAGATTAGGACCTAGTTTGCTCTTATTTACCAGATTACAAAACAGGAAATGAGCTGAGGTATTTGATTTGCCAGCTAGACATATAAACTTACATTTGACCTCAAATGTATGTGATTTAGACACTGTTCATAGTGCAAATACAATTCTCAGGAATGTGAGTGTCAAACAGAAGAATTGGAATCTGATTTGACCCTATACTTAGTGCAGATAGGGATCTGATAGCAAGAATGATAAGGAAAATACATTCTTAAAGTTGAAGGCAAGTGCAGGAGACAGCCTTACATTTAGAACACAAATTACTAAAACATTGACTATATCCCACCTGTGGTAGATGGACATTATAGCTCTTCATCAATTGTTTTTTCAGAATGTTCTATAGGAGATGTGCTACCATCTAAAAATGCCCTTAATGTTTGCCATGCATGTTGGTTAGAAACTAACAGCTAGTGCTTTGGGTCATTTAGAACACTGCAGGACCTCATAACTACACTGCCTGAAAGAATTATGGTCCATGTAAGTGTAGGATCAGCTTTTGAAGCCAGAGTAAGAAGGAACTGTTATAAAATCTACAGGTTCAACTTATCAAACCACTGTATTAACTTCAGAGCCCTAGATTCAGAATGAATCATTGCAAAGTGATGAAATTAAATGAGTGTAGAAAGCCAAATGCTACTGTGACATGTACTCCGATACTGGGACATTTTTGATGTTGTTATTGTTGTTTAAGAAAACCCCAGGAAGATGGAAAATTCAGACAAATCATAAAGATCCATATCTATGGAAGTTATACTTATCTAATATCGCTGTGGCTGGGCATGGTACTTCTCAGCTCTTGGAACACCAAAAAGCAAACAAACAAATAAATAAACTGACAAAAAAATATGTAAAGAATGAAAGAATGTAAAGGACATTTCAAAAATTCATTCATATGAAACAGAAACATGACTATCATGTAGCAGGTGTTTAAGATAGGATTAATAGACACTGTAATGTATAGTCTCCTGTGGAAAGTCACTTAAAATGGACTTAGTTGAAGTTCATTTATGACTTAAAACTATTGCCTTGATTCTCTTCTTTGGCTCTGACTAGCAATGTCTACATTGTGTTATACTTTTATATTTTACTTTTTGAATTCACATTATTCTTTAGAAGTAAATGTTCTTTTCTTACTGAAAATTAAAAAAAAATCTATAAACCTTTCTTGGTTTTGGAAGGGATCAAACTGAAAAAGGAAGAAAGGAAGGAAGGAAGGAAGGAAGGAAGGAAGGAAGGAAGGAAGGAAAGAAGGAAAATAGTAGACCAACCAAGGCTCTTACAAAGCCTTTTCCAAAGGACAAATTGCCATATCCATTATTAACCAGAGAACTGAGGCCTGATGACCAAAGTTTTAAACACTGGGGACTTAATGCTTTCATTAAGAGCAAAAGCAGAGTGTTAAGAGGGAGTCCAATATCTCTCTATGTGACAAGCAGTAATTTAGAAACACAGGATATGACCTTTCTATACATCAGAGACCTATCTATAATTAAGGATACCTACAAAATAAACAGAATATAAAGACCTTTGCATATGTTCATCTCTTTAATTTCTTTTAAGTATTTTAAACAGTAGTCTTTTATACCGCTACATGTGGGAGACAGTTTTGTAGCCTGGTCTGTTTGCGGGACTGCTGGCAGTGAAACCTATCCATGATGCATGATCTGGCTTTTTGAAGCCCATTCCATATGGTGGGATGCCTTGCTCAGCCTTGATGCTGAGCAGCAGAGGGGCTTGGTCCTGCCTCAACTGAACATGTCCGGCCTTGTTGACTCTTCATGGGAGGACTTACCCATTCTGAGGAGTGGGTGGAAGTGAGTTGGGGGGGAGTGAGAGGAGGGAACTGTTGTCAATATGTAAAATGAATAAAAAATGTTATATAAAATAGCAAACCAAGGAATAAAAGAAAGGATTGCAATGAATATTTTAATCAACAGCCTATAAGGCTACACAAACCATTGCATGATTTCTGTGAGGAAATTTGTTTTAGACTATTCTAGGAATTACCCTAACTAGTGTTTAACTTCAGTTGATCCTATAAGCATCCTCTTTATCTTTAAAGACGTGGCATTAATATGTTCTGTATTAAGAACTTTTATTATGATTGTCATCTTTCACATTGGTTCAAGTGACTATATTTGTTTCAGTTGGAGTTTTTCAAATTCAGCACTGTAAACAAGTGAAATCACATGCCTGTGTGTGCTTGTATCCTTACTCAGCTTTATAATGAATGATTGAATGAATGGTTAATGAATGAATGAATGGATGAAGCATGTCTAATTCTTGGGAATCACTAAACCCCCTTTTATCTTTGTTCAGGGTAGAATATAAAAGAGTGAGAATTTGGTTTGTGGTTGGAGGGAAATAGGAATTGAGTCCCTGCATATAATTGATGAAATCCACTTATATTGTTAATTAAAATCATCACCCCTCAGCCAAACAATCACCTTAATGACTTAATGAGTGATTAAAAATGTGAAATAACCAACATGGGACCAGAGCCTAGAATCAATCTACTTAATAATGGAACTTAATTTATCTCAAAGGCAAAACACACACAAATGCTTGATTACTGTAGTCAGTAAACCAGAAAAATAAAACTATATAAAGAATGCAAACTCCACACACCTGCAGTAATCTGTAGGTTGGAAGTCTGATGCATTACCTGGGAGTAAAGGGAGCAGTACTCTACGTTACCCCTACAGGGTATGTCAATGATCTACAATTCTCTCCACTCTCTTTCCTCGCCTTCCCATTCTCATTTTTCTCATCTTTTGTCCTTTCTCCTCCTTTTCCTTCTGTTCTGGTCCTACTCACACACTCTTGTATAAATTCATACACACACACACACACACACACACACACACACACACACACACACTCACACACATGCACACACATGCATGCACACACACACATGTGCTTTCTCTCTCTCACACACACAATTTTCTATATAGCCTTCTCTCACACACATTTTGAAGCGCCATTTATTTCTTTACCTCATATTAACTTTCCACTTTTTTCTATAGATTACTTTAAGGAATCAGTAATGTCATCTTGGTTGAATATTCCTGCAGAAAGGGTAAGCTTTTATTTCTGGAAATCTCTCACATGTTAGTGTCATTTCTCTTCTTACAGACTCTGGTTTGGTGAACACATTCCAAGCTCAGCTTCCCCTGAACACCATCAACCCAAAGACTATCCCCACAGCAGCAAGGTCACTCGTCCCTTCACAGAGCCTATGACTGCTCTGACCAGCTGTTCCATCTTCTGGCAAGTCCAGCCTGGCTCCCTCTTGTGTCTGCCTGGCACCTTCATCTCTTGTACCACTTTCTGGATACTCAAATCCATCTCCTGTCCCCCAATCCCTGACACTTGGCAGCTCCAAGCCAGGCTGTGGCATATCTATCCATTCATGTGGCAACTAGGAGGGATCCATGAGAACTCTTCTAACTTTTGAGATGCTAACAATGCTTTGTGAGATGAGGGACAAAACCCTTTAAAACTGCTATTCTTTGTTGAAAAAGTTTGACATTTCAACCTCCCAATTTCTCTTCCTCCATTATATTCCTCAGAAGTCTGTCAATATGTCTTTTAATTTACTCTCCACAATTCCACTGAACCAACTCATTTTAATGTCTGAAATTGTTAAGTTTTACTAACTATTTGTTAGGCTTCTTGATTATCAATGAACTGAAAACCTTCCTCAGTGCTAACCACATTCCCTTCTACACTGAGGGACTACTAACTTGAGCAGTATTACTACAGAGATTTCCTGGTGTCCCTGGGCCTTGTTGGTGATTTCATCAATCAGTTTGGCCTTAAGTCTTGCTGTTACCCTGGCCACTCCCATGCACAGAGATCACCTCCAGACTTCCCACCCTCTTAGAATCCCTACATAGCATGTTTTCTATGTACTTAAGTGGAACTACAAACAGAAATCTTGTGTGCATTCACATATGAGTTCCTTTCTTTTATTCCCATTTCAAAACATGCTTTCATCTTTGCTTCAAGGTATTCAAGTATTTTAATTACACTATTGACTATGTACAGGTACCCACAAGAGTGCTCAGATTTAATTTCAAAACAGATCCCATATCCAGCCAGTCTTTACATCCCCCCTGCTACCACCTATTACAAGTATATTTTATCTCCCACAAATTAACAAACAAAATTGCTTTTGAATAGATCCCAGGAGATGGACATTATTATAATGAAGACTTTTAAAGATCATTTATCAGATATTGCCCCCTTCTCCTGTCATTATAATAACAGAATCAAAGTGTATTCATGCTGTTTTTTTCTGGAATACAAACCCATTTCCACTCATGGGTTTTTATGTTGGTATGGGTGTCTGGAATGCCCATCTTCTGGTTTTCTAGAATTTACTTCTATGTGTTCAGGGCATTTAAAGTTCACTTACCTGGATATGTCATCCCTTCATCTTAGTAGCCTCACAAACTGTTACCTTCTATTCATTTACTTTGCCTTTGGTTTTTCCAAGTCATTTTATATTGAACACTATGAACACATCATAAATAAATAATTTGTTTGCAATTTTGATATATGAACACAAACTTAAACAAATGCATGCGGATGATTACCTATAAACACATTATACTTATAAATATACATGTATACACATACAAAACGTGTATATACATATACAAATATACATACATGTGAATATATTACATACTAAATATATGCCTATATATATATATATATATATATATATATATATATATGCATACTTCTATTTTCCAAAAGTCAATCTGAGACTAGATTTGTGGCTAATACATATTTATTGAATAATGAATAAAGAGGTACAACAATGATGCTCAAAGTAACAGTAAAACTAAAAAGTAAC
Source organism: Peromyscus attwateri (assembly GCA_902168425.1). NCBI lineage: Eukaryota > Metazoa > Chordata > Mammalia > Rodentia > Cricetidae > Peromyscus > Peromyscus attwateri. The sequence continues at coordinate 15,222 of CABHPP010116093.1, forward strand.
TGTAAGAAAATAATTTTGGTGTTTTAAGCCATTAATATCAATTCTCACATTGGGGACAAAGGAGAATATTGACTCTGAGGCCATCTCAAGCATAACAATGGCTGGTGGTACAATGCCATAGTAAATATTTGCTTGTTGTGCAATGTTTGTATACTGTATGAAGATGTGTTGCTGTGACTGATATAATAAAAGCTGAACTGCAGCAGCTAAGCAGGAGGGTACAGGCAGGACTTCCAGGCAGAGAGCGAACTTTGGGAAGAAGAAAGGCAGAGTCGCCAACCAGCCACGGAGGAAGCAGGATGGGCAGAATGGAGATGAGGTAGTGAGCCACATGGAAGAATGTACGTTAAAAAATATGGGTTAATTTAAGTTATAAGAACTAGTTAGGGCTGGGCAGTGGTGGCACACGCCTTTAATCCCAGCACTTAGGAGGCAGAGCCAGGTGGATCCCTGTGAGTTTGAGGCCAGCCTGGTCTACAGAGTGAGATCCAGGACAGGCACCAAAACTACAGAGAGAAACCCTATCTAGAAAAAAAAAAAAAAGAAAAAAAAAAAAAAAAGAAAAAAAGAACTAATTAGGAACAAGCCTAAGCTAAGGCCAAGTTCTCATAATTATTAAGTCTCTGTGTCTGTATTTGCAGGCTGGTGGCCCTGACGAGAAAGTAAAGCTACATTTGCTCAGTATACACACAACCCTGAGTCTGATCCTAGCACTGTCTTAGAAAAAGTAAAATGTAATAAAGGTAGAATTACTAATTTTATCATAACATAATTCTTATAGAATACATACATGTATATTTCTGTCACAGTAACAGTAAAATACACAGAACATTACCAGTTAATGATGTATATTACCACTTGTATTATAGATTGATAAGAAGCATATGATATTAAATGTTTTTTCACTACAGTAGAACATATTTGAGTATTTATTATGTACTGAGTATTAATACATTCAATTTTAAACTGCCAAAACATGTTTTGTTTGTAAAGGTTTGAAATTCTACACAATTGTTTTAGAAACCAAAACACCAATTAAACTTCATTAAATTCCATAAAAAGTGATGAATGCTATTTTATATGACCATAATTAAACTAAGAATGAATAATAAAATCCAAAAAAAACACCTCATAAAAATTACAGCAAACACATTTGGAAGTGAAATAAAAACAACCTTTTAAATATGTAGTTGACATTAGCAGGATGTATTCCAATTACAGACAGCTTAGGAAACACTGCTGAAAAGGAAACTTACAAAAATATACACAAAGCAAAACTGGAGTCTCTAATTAGGAAATTAATGCATTTCAAAACATGCAATCAAGGTTTTAAGCAATTAAGAGTAGAAGAACACTGGACAGAAATGTAAGAGAAGGGAGTGGTGAAAAGCAATCAGAAAAATAATTAATTTACAAAGTGAGAGGGAAAGAACCAAAATGGGCTCTTGTTTTAAGAGCTATTGTGATGTTTGCCTGTTGATTAAGCTCATTTACTACAAAAGGATTCCAAAGGGTGAACTTCACTTGTATTAAAAAAACTTTATTACATCATGTGTGTGTGTGTGTGTGTGTGTGTGTGTTTGAGAGAGATAGGGGATGCAATGATGTATTGGAACAAATATTTATTAAGAATTTGATTTTGAAAAACTATCACACAGACGATGTGTGCTCTCCTCTCCCCATGTCTCTTTAACAAATAGACAATTTTATATTTTATATAAAATATAGTTTTATAAAGAAATATCTGTTTCCATATAATATATAAAATTATAGAATATACAAAATATAACTTTTTTATATATCTATAGTAGCCAACATTCTTAAGATATGTTTTTACTTATAATGGTAACATCAAGCTGATTAGCATGAAAATAATTTCATCTGCTTTTTCTGTGGTGAGAACATTTGGAATCTCCAGTAATTTTCAAAAACACAGTCCATGGTTATTGACTATATAGTTCCCATGTTGTAGGTGATTTGTTGCATTACTGCTTATTACTGACAGTTTGTACTTTTACAAATACCTCTCAGCATTTCCCCTGGCCTTTCCCAGCCCATTGAAACCAACATTGTTCACTCAGCTAATACGAGATGGGTGATGAAACAATGTCCCATTTAACTTTTAGTATCTGACTGGTTTCATTTGGCATGATCTACGTCAGGTTCATTAATGCTATTGCAGATCTCAGAATTTCCTTATTTGTATGTGTTTGTGTCTACAAATGTGGCTGTGTGTTTGCAGTAATTGCATGTGTGATCATATCTGTATGTACACACATTTGCACATGTAGGGCAATGTGGATGTATCTGAAAAGGACCTGTTTTTAGGTCTATGTTAAGGTAGGTTATAAAGTTGGGATCTTAGCCCAATGGGGCTTTTGTTCTTAAAGAAATACCAGGGTGGTTTCTCTTCACAGTATGATCTTTGTATGGGTAATTCCTCATCATTCACATCTATGTTCATGAACTCTTTCTTTTCTGACACCATTATATATTAAACACACCATGAGAGTTTATAATTATTATAAATTATAATTTTAGTATCTATAATATCCATTTGTAATTCTTCCATAGCAGCTAGAGAGATTGCTTAGTGGTTAAGGTACTTGTTGCATAAGCTTGATGACATGACTTGTATCCCAAGAACCCATGTGAAAGTCAGGGCACACACCTATGATACCAGAGCTCCAGTGAGAGGACAGAGGCAGAGTTGGAAGACTCTAGTATGCCATGAGTGTGGTGATATTTTATTTGTGCTCTAACAAATAAAGCTTGCCTGCAGACCTGAGGACAAAGCCAGCCACTATATTAAATGTAGAGGTCAGGCAGTGGTACCACGTGCCTTTAATCCTAGCATTCTGGAGGGAGAGATTCATCCAGATCTCTGTGAGTTCAAGGCCACACTGGGAACACAGCCAGGCATGGTGGCACATGCCTTTAATTCACAGCACTAGTTAACCACAGAGGTCTGGAGGTCTGTACAGACAGACAGGAAGTGATATAGCTGGGCAGAAAAAGGAAGTAAGAGGACAGAGACAGAAAGGTGTATAGGCATGGGTATACAGGAAGTAGCTCTCTATGGAGATTGAGGTGTCTGTGAGACTGGTTATGGCTTGTCCTATTCCTCAGATCTCTCAATTTTAACCCCAATATCTGGCTCTGGGTTTTTTTAATAAGATGGTTTAGCACTTCATCTTACACACTGAGTCAGCTAGTCTTGCATATGCAGCTGTGAATAAAGACAGACCTTGCCTCATATAATTTATTAACTTATTTTTATCTGAGACAGTCTAGAGTCTTACCTAAACTTGAAAGATTCTGAATATAGTCTGACCTGTATAGACACTCATGTCATTATTTATTTTCTGATATCTCCCCACCCTCACCCAGTGCTCACGATTTCCTAAATTCAGTTTTTTGATTCTCCATTGCATACATACTGTAGGATATTTGCCCATCAGCTCCCCCTGACTCATTCTGTGACAAAGGCTACTGAGTTTGGTTGAAAGCAGAGAACTGAATTCATGTTGCTCAGGTCCCCTCCCCTAGTTATTGATATGTCTTCCCCTCCTGCATTTATTGGCTCCTACTCGTGCTCTAGTATCTGTAGGTAGGAACTTATCCACCAGCTTAAAAATAACAGTTTCTAGATGGTTTTATTACTACCTACTTTTTACTTATCTTATTTTATGATAAAATTATGGGATGGAGTTCTGATTGGATATTTTCCTTACAATTTAATGGGGTTAAGTTTTTCTTAATAATTTTGACCATGAAAATATCTAAAATTCTTCATTTGGGAACATATTTTAATTGAACTATAGAATGAAACAAACATAATTTGCAGATCTGTATTAACTAAACAAAATGAGACTCTCTGTTGTTGAAATTCAAGGTTAACGCATTAGTAATATCAATATTATTAAGAAACATCTTCAAAATATTTCCTTGACTTTTTGAGGTATTCCTGCATCGATTGGTATTTTAAAACAGACAAATCTGATAATTAGAACAAAAGTCATGGCCCAACAAGACTTTCTATTCACAAATAACCTTTTATGGAAATTCTACAGTTTAGTTACTGTTTAGAAATATTTATGCCTTTGGATTGACAAGTTAGCAAAAAGAATGGCTTTTATAAATTATCAGTACAGAATGAATGAAAATAATTTGTGAATAGCTGGTGCTTTTCCAATAGTGTAACTTATGACAATTCAAGACATCTCTGATATCATAAAGATGACAAAACTAAGTTTTAAAATGAATTATCCATACAGAAAACAATTACAGTGGGCATTCACCAAGTTCTTGAAAAACCTCTAAGATCTTCACTAAAACAAATATCTTAGTTTTTAAAACAATTTTAATATAGTGATAAATCAGTAAGGGAATTGATTAAGACGTGGGACACGAATGATGTGGTCCTCCATGAAGTTCTCAGTGCAGATTTCTTACCTGTTTTTTTTTTTTTTTTTTTTCTGAAAAGGAAACCATGAAAAAAAAATCCAGATAACAAAAAAACCCTTTTATTCATAATAAGCCAATATCCACAGAGACTCGTATTCTCTATGTAGTAAAATGACAAGGAATCTTCAGAACTGAATGTGTGTAATGATAATGCAGAATACAGTGAAGACTTGGACTTCTTCCTTCCTTCTGGTCTCACTTTCTTTCCTCTTTGCTTCTTCCCTTTCTTCTTCCCTCCCTGCCTTCTTCCTTCCTGCTCTACCTCTATCCCTCTCATCTGCTTTATTCCCTCCTCCCTCTCCACCCTTTCCCCTACCCCTCCCTCCTTTCTTGCCTACCTGCCTGCCTTCCTCTTTCATTGTGGTTTAGATACAGGTCCCCCTGCAGCCCAGGAATGCCTGGGATTTGCATCCTCTTCTCTTATGCAGTCAAGTGCTGGGACTGCATTAGGTACCACCTTCCCCACGTGATTTGGATTGTTTCCATATTTCTAATGGACTATTTATATATGTATAAAAGTTTGTGCCCATAGCAAAAATTCATTTGATAAACAAACATTTAATAATTGTCCATAAAATCAGGAAGCATTATAAAAGAAGAAGAAACCTGTGAGTTTTAGTTGCAGATAAGGAGAAACCTCTCGTTTCATTCTGTCTTTTGTACTGTTTAATTTTTTTCTGTTTAATCTTCTAACTCATATTTTGTATTAGTTATTGAAGGTTATTTGCTTTAATTTGTCTTTAAAAGACCTTTTTCCTAAGCTGGGCAATGGTGGCTGGCACACACCTTTAATCCCAGGACTCAGGAGGCAGAGGCAGGTAAATCTCTGTGAGTTCCAGAGCATCTCAATCTACAGAGATACTCTATCTCAAAAAACCAAAAGGAAAAAAGAAAAAAGAAAGAGAAAAAGACCTCTTCTCCCCTTCCTCCCTTCTCTCTCTCTTCCTCTCTCTCTCTTCCTCTCTCTCTCTTGATCTATCTTTCCAAAATTAAGCATTTGCTTTTAATGAATATAAAAAAGTAAAAATTGTTCAACTTAATCTTATTCTAGTCAAATGCATTTCCTCATTTCTTACTATATAATGTTATTTCTGAAGAATCCTTTAAAGTGAATTCTATTAAAAAGTAAATTTTTTTACAATGTTTGACTTTTAGTTTAAATTTTATTTTGACATTCTGTAAAGAAATTGAATTATTATGCAAATTTTTAGTATTGTTCTTTGTCAATATTAACTTATTTTTTTCTTAATCATTCCTCATATTCCTAAACAGATTTTAAAAGGAAAATATTAGCTGTATACAATTTTAGTTTTTGATTATGTAAATATTTGTTCTCATTACCTTTAAATACATGTAGGTGTGTGTGCCTTTATTTCTACCTGAGTGAAGTTTCTCCAGAAAACTGGGGTGCCAGATGCCCTGGAACTGGAGTTACAGATATTTATGAGTCACCTTCATGGTTGTTGAGGGTCTATCTTAGGTCCTCTGCAAGAGCAGAGTGTCATCTCAAGTGCTCAGGAATCTCTCTAGCATCACTTTTGATTATTTCAACCACCAGCCTTCTGGGAATGTAGAAGTCAGTATAACTGAATAAGGTATCTGGTAGTAATATTATTCACTAGACAAAGAATTAATTTTAATTCAAGATTTGAACTTTTATGTTACTGCCTTGCTCCATCCCTTAAAGAATCATCTCACTACATTTTCAATAGAGAAAATTAGTATGACATTATAAACAGATCATTAGACACATTTCATGAATATAATGAAAATAAGAATTACTCAGGATTAAATGCTAAGTGCTCTCAACTAATAGTCCTTTTTCATTATTTCTATGAAGCACAAAAGAAGCTTACCCTTTACAATTACATACCAACAAAATTCAGATACATTGTACAAAATGAAATGTCTGGTTATGATATAAAGTAGTTATCAAATAACTTCAAAAGAATTAATATGTTTGCATTTTCTATTATCTAAAAATATTTTAGAATGAGCACACATATGCTTCTGAAGTTTCTGCAGAAATATTCATACTCTATATTTTCCGATTTATAAAACCATTTTATATTTTTAATCATACTTAAAAGTCTATGGTGGTCATGGGTTGGGGGGATACTTAAATCAGCAGGGTGCTTGCTAACTAAACTGGGCATGGTGGTTTTTTTAGCACCATGGTACTGATCACCATGGTGATTTAGTTATAATCACAGAACTTGGGAGGCAGTCCGAGGAAGATCCCTCAGGTTGAGGGTCAGTTGGCCTAGCCTACTTGTTGAGTTCCATGCCAGTAAGTGTGGTGATATTGTGTCCTCCAATATATTGTGCACCCTAATAAACTTATCGGGGTCAAAGAACAGAACAGTCACTAGACAGACATAGAGGCCAGAAAATGGTGGCACACACACCTTTAATCCTAGCATTCCGGAGGCAGAGATGAATCTGGATCTTTGTGATTTCAAGGCCACACTGGAAACTGAGCCAGGGATGGTGGCACACACCTTTAATCAAAGAAAGTGATGGCAGGAAGTAGGGAGATATATAAGGCGTGAAAACCAGGAAATAGAGCCTTTTAAACTTTTAGGCTTTTAGCAGTAGTTCATCTGAGAGGACTCAGAGGCTTCCAGTTTGAGGAAACAGGATTGGCTGAGACATTGGTGAGGTGAGGCTAGCTGTGCCTTGTTCTGTTTCTCTGATCTTTCTGAATTTACACCAATAACTGGTACTGAGTTTTTGATTAATAAGACCGTTTAGAAATTCATCTACAAGTAAGAGGCTTATTTCATTAAAACAAGGTGGACACTTCTTCAGGTAATACATCTAAGGTTGACCTGTGGCTTCCTTACTTGTACACATACAGGTGAGGACACACACACACACACACACACACACACACACACCATATGCTAGTCGGACTTATCAAATTAAAAGGAATGTGCTATGAGATATTACGACACACAATTATAAAGGACGGAATGTACCCATTCTCTCTTTCTCTCTTCCACTCTCTCGCATATGTCCATAAGAAAAAGACCCAGTAAAGCCAGTAAGATAACTGAAAATCTTATAAGCCAGAAATATAATGGTACAGAAACCAATTTGAATCTGAAGCTCTCAAAAAAAATCCAAGTTCCACCTGAAGTTATTCATCTCAGAGCCATGACCCTCACAAAGACACATCTACCTTCTTTCTTCATTTCAGATCTCAATGGATTGAACAGTAACTACAGATAGCAGTGGCAGCAATCACTGTACTGTACTCAGTCTAGTAAATCTAATCCTAGACTTTTCCAGAAATATTATTTCAGACAGAATCAGGTGGCCTGAATCAGCAAGAACAAAGTTCCTGAATGGCAAAGTGTTGAGTGGGAGGACCAGGGATGAGAAGTAAATAAGATAAGAATTAAAGAAATCAGAAACAATAGCTAGAACTAGAAGATCTTGAATAAACTGATGACTTATGTCAAGCAAGTTTATTAAGGAGTACAGCATCATTTATACCATTTGCAGAGGGGAGAATGGCCATGGTCAGCAGAGAGCTACATTTGACAATACTGGCAAAGAGAACACAGGATCCCTTTGACACAGCTGCATAAGGACTGATAACAACAGCCCAAGATGAAGAAACAGGTCCCCAAAAATCACAACTTTGAGTCCTATAAGGAACTAGTTCTAGCATCAGACAAGCCTTACCAACTCAGGTCCTGGACAAGGACACAGAACTAAAGGTCCCTTTGTCCTTTAATTAGGACCTCTAAGAAAGTCTTGGGTGGGTCTGGTTTCCCTAAGTCAAGAGGAATGATTGATTTATCTGATACTTTGGGCATATAGTAGTCTCATCAAATTGTCATATAAAATTAAGTCTCAAATCCCAAATTTCTCTTCTAACCTGAATTCCCCCTGATACTTTTGAACAGCTGCCAACCAAACTAGCAGATGCTACATGCACATGAAGAACTGTCACAGGGAATTATCAGATCTGTATGGTGTAAGCATAAAGAGATGAGAACAGGGCTGAATAAACAAAGGCTATAAATGCCACTGAAAGAGATGAAGAGACACAATAGTCTCCTGGATTTAGGAATTTTACATTGTATTTAGAATTGCCTTAGTCACTGAACTATTACATCAAATGATATCAGATTGAGGAATTTTGGAACAATAAAAACATATATCTCAGCTACGGAAACCTGCAGTATGAGAGGAGAATGCAATGTGGTGATGTGCTCTGTGAGTGTGTGGTGGAGGCATCTTCCAGTTTATGAACTATAGATATCTCACTGTGTCCTCACATGATCCCCTGGGATACCTTAATTTTGAAAGAGTGATCATCTAATTTATAATGGCTCCACTCTATTGATCTAATCACCTTCCAAAACTGTACCTCCTAATATATTGTACTAGCAAGGAGAGTTTCAACAGGTATTTTTTATTTTTATTTAATAATTTTATGTATGTTGTTCAATGCTTATATGCACGTACACTCATATCGTTGCTGCATGCATGTGGAGGTCAGTGAACAGCTATCAGGAGTAGTTTCTCTTCTGCTACCACGTGGATCCTTTGGTCTAACTCTAGTCATCAGGTTTGGTGGAAAGTGCTGTAACGCACTGAGCCATCTTACCAACCCTCAACATATGCATTTTAAGAGTACATAAAAATTCATTATAATGGACCAATAATATCTTGTTTAATTTTCTGAGCGGATCTTAACATGCCAAAACTAACAATGCATGTTTTACATTATTTAATGAAGAAATACATCCACTAGAATACATAATGTGAAAATGTTGAAATGTAAAGTAGAACACAATTAGTGATACAGATGTTCCCTAACTAAAGATTATTTGTTATAGACATTTTTAAGATAGTTCAAAATGGTACACATTTGAATTGAGTTTTGAATTCTGACTTCCCAGACACTATCTTTTTAAAAAAATGTATTGTATTATGTGAGCTTATGTGTATCTATGTGTGACTATGTGTAATGTAATGTTTACAGTGCTCAGAAGAAGATATCAGACATCATAGAGTTGGGGTTACAAGTCATTGTGAGCAAACTGATATGAATGCTGAGAGCCAAACTTGGTTCCTCGGCAATATTAGCAACTGTCTTAACCACTGAGCCATTTCTCTAGGCCCATGCTACTCCGTAATAATATTTTCTTAAAACCCAGGGCAGTGATTGCAACCTGAAACCCTACATTAATTCTGGAATCACATGAGTAAAGCTGTCACTAAACAATGGTATTGGCCAGATTAGGTTATACAATCTACTATTTACTGTAGTACTTTCAATATAGGATACATTTATGGAGACAGCTGCAATGTAAGAAGGGATGGATTTGTGTTTAAATTCTAATATTTAATGATGGTATAATAAAGAAAATGGTAATTTTACCAAAAATAAGCAATTTAATCTGAAAAAATAGATACTAAAAATAGATTTCAAACTCCATCTCTACAGTTTTTATTTGAGTGAGAATTATTTTAAATAAAATATTTTATTTTTCCAAATAGACTGAAATTGTATAACCTCTTGAAAGGAAATAATAAATATTTCTATCCCATGCTATATGTCTCAGACATATTTAATACTAAATTATATTAAAATATAAATACAAATAATGTTTTGAAATTTGTATAAGCAAAAACTAAATGTCCTGGTGGTTGGAAAGAAGCTTCAGTGTTTAATGGGGCTTCCTGTTCTAGAAAACCTGAGTTGGGTTTGCAACACTCGTTTCAGGCAGTTTACAAAATACTATTAACTCATGCTGCAGGAGATCCA
>CABHPP010116094.1:0-32042 GCA_902168425.1 Peromyscus attwateri
TATTTCCTCTTTAATGGAGATTTTCATTTCCTCTTTAAGGGAATTTTTTATTTCCTCTTTAAGGTTATTTTTTATTTCCTCCTTAAGGGCCTCTATCGTCTTCTTAAAGTCATTTTTAGGATTGATTTCTTCTATTTCTTCTGCCTTGGTATGTTCAGGACTTGCAATTGTAGGGTCGGTAAGTTCTGGTGTTGTCATATAGGTCTTTATGTTGTTGCCTGTATTTTTCCGCTGGCGTCTACTCATCTTTTTCTCTGCTCAGTGCAGATGGTGCAAGACCCTAACCTTTCAGGCTTACACCTCCCAGCCTCGGAAATGAGAGACTTCAAGCCCCAGGAAATGAGAAACTAAATCTCTGGTTCCCAGAGCAAGATGACCGCCCCTGTTCTCAGTCGGTGACGTGTATACTTACGATTCTGGTGATCTGGTTCGGTAGTTGGGTGGTGCCTTCTTCTGTGTTCTCAGGTTACGTTTTGCTCTTTCGTTGACTCCTCAGCTGATCTTGTTTCCTCAGTCTTCAGAATTCTGAATCCTTTCCCGGATGGATTTCAGCTGAGCGGGATGGATTTCAGCTGAGCAGGGTAGTCTCACCAGCACCTCTAAGTTGTTGGGTTTCGCAGGATCAGCAGCTGGGCCCTGGGTTGGCCTCAGGCAGAGTGTTCAGATCCGTTCTGGTTCCGTCTCACAGAGATGGCTCCTTCTCTGGGTGTTGGGATTAAAGGCGTCCCTGTTCCAGGTTCTTGATTAAGATCTTGTTTTCACTAACTCTTCGGCGGGTAATAGCTCAGTCTCTGGTCTTTATTACAACTGCGCTTCAGCCGCCGCCAGCCACTCCGCTCCCGCCTGCCTCTGCGGCGAGCGCTCCGCTCCCGGCCTGCCTCTGCGGCGAGCCGCTCCGCTCCCCCTGCATATTCTTATACAAAAAATTATGTGATATTTATTTATATTTATGTGTATGAGTGTTTTCCCTACATGTATGTCTGTGCACTATGTGTGTCTGGTACCTTTGGAGGCCAGAAGAGGGCATCAGATCAGTAATGGAGTTAATCAGTTGAGAGGTGCCATGTGGGTGCTGGGAATAAAACTCAAGGTCCTCTGGAAGAGCAGCCAGTGCTCTTAATCACTGAGCTTTCTCCAGGCCCCATCTGCATATTCTTGAAGCAAGGAGACAGGTGCACAGACATGTTCTTGTAGCACTTTTTTTTTTTTTTGGTTTTTCGAGACAGGGTTTCTCTGTGTAGCTTTGGAGCCTGTCCTGGATCTCACTCTGTAGCCCAGGCTGGCCTTGAACTCACAGAGATCCGCCTGGCTCTGCCTCCCGAGTGCTGGGATTAAAGGCGTGCGCCTCCGCCACCACCACTGCCCGGCGGCACTTCTTGAATTGTCTTTTCAGATGTAGTTGAGGTAGTCCTGGTGGATGACAGTAGTTCTCTGCATCTTCATATTGGTCACTATACCCAACAGGCTCGGCCCTCACATGGAGATGTTACCAGTGGAAGGGTATCTTGAAGCTTAGACCTGCATTTTTGTTGTACTGAGGGAGCCACTCTCTCAGCAAGGCCCTCTTGTTTTGAAAGTACATGGGCTGCTTTGGGTAAGCACACTTGTTCTGAGTGTCTGCTATCTTCCCAACAGCCTGAGAAAAGTGTGGCATCCCGGGTCTGGGAGGAAGGGAGGGAGAGACAGAGTGTCTGTCTGTCTGTCTCTGTCTGAGTGGGTGCGTGCATGAGTGCACTTGAAGGTAATGTAGGTCAGGGAAGAAAAGTGGGTGTCAGTCCTTCCTTTCACTTCTCTATGTTCACTGTTATAATATGCCAGGCTAGCTGGCCTTGGAGCTTCAGGGGATTTTCCTGGTCTCGGCCTCCCATCTTGCTGTAGGACCACTGGCATTACAGACACCTGCTACCGTGTCCAGCTTTATGTGGGTTCTGGGGATTTAAACTCAGGTCCTAATGCTTAAGCAGCAAGGGTTTTACCCACATAGTCATTTTTCCAGCTCTGTTTTTTTTTTTTTTTTTTTTTTTTAAAGGTATGTGTGTGTTGTGTGTCTGTGTGTCTGTCTGTCGAGGCTAGAGGCATTTGATTCCTAGAGCTGGACTTACAGGTGGTTGTGAGCCACTTGACATGGGAACTGGACTTGGATCCTTTTTGAGATAAACAAGTGCTTTCAACCCCTGAGCCTTCCCAGCCCTCCTAAAAGTATCCCTGACATTGGGCATTTCTAAGCCCAAGAATAGAATTTTTAAACATTCAAAAAATTTAAATTTATTTTTTGAGGGGACTCCGTGTGCCCCAGTGTTCTTGTGGAGATGAGCGCTAGCATGTGGGAATTGGTTCTCTTCACCATGTGGCTCCCAGGAATCAAATTTAGGTCTGCATGCTTGGTGGCAAGTACTTACTGAGCCATCTTACAGGTTCAAGAACATATAATTAAAGAGTGAGTGTGTGTGTGTGTGTGTGTGTGTGTGCGCGCGCGCGTGCGCGCGCGCACATTTGCCATGAAATGCATGTCAGAGAACCACTTAAGAGAGTTTGTTCTCTCATTGCACAGTGTGAATCCCAAGGATTGAACTCTGGTGGTCAGGCTGGGTGGCAGGTGCTTTTACCTGCTGATGCATCTTATCTGACTAGAATACTTAATTTTGGGAGCCAAATATGATAGATGGCTATAATCTTAGCTACTTGAGAGGCTGAGCTGTGCGTGGATTAATGAGCCTGGGATATGTGAGTTCAAGGCCAGTGATGGATCTGCTGTCAGAAAAGGCTAACGGTTTTTGGGGTGCATATGGTTTATGCTTTTTCAATTTGTATAATTCTGCTTTTTAGCTGGGATAGCAGAGGTACAGAGATACAGTGCATGTACCCATTGTTATGTTCTAGATATTTCTGAGAATATGCCTTTTTCCTTTTCAAGCAGATATACATCATAGTTACTTGAAAGTATTAAATACTAAATAAAAAAGATTATATGTATATGCATATTAGTGTGGGTATGTACATGTGGGTACTAGTACCTCTGGAGCTTTGATGTGGTCTTACTGTAGTTTGTTATGCTGTGTTTGATTGATATCCCTGGGAGGCCTGCTCTTTTCTGAGGGGAGGTGAAGTGGGGGTATGGATTTGGATGAGGCAGCCCAGTAGGAGGAAAAGGGTCCCACAAGTAGGCAAAAGAGTCAGAGACAGCCCCCCACCATCACCCCCATTAGGAATCCCACAAGAACACCAAGCTACTCAGCCATAGCATATATGCAGAGGACCTAGGTCAGACCCCTACAGGCTTCCTGGTCTACAAACATCCTTGAGTCCTGGTCAGTTGATTGTGTGGACCCTGTTCTGGTGGTGTCCCTTGACCCCTCTCGTTCCTTCTTCCTCCCCTTCCTCTGCAGGACTCCTCGAGCTCTGCCTAATGTTTGGTTTGCATCACCCCCCCCCCCCTCTCTCTCTCTCACTCTCTCTCTCTTTAAGATTTATTTATTATGTATACAATGTTCTGCCCATATGTATGCCTACAGGCCAGAAGAGGGCACCAGATCTCATTACAGATGTTTGTGAGCCACCATGTGGGTGCTGGGAATTGAACTGAGAACCTTTGGAAGAGCAGCCAGTGCTCTTAACCGCTGAGCCATCTCTCCAGCCCCTTGTATCATCATCTCTTAATGGACAGAGAAGACAAAACATTTCTCAAACTTTTGACTACATTGTTTCCCTTCTTTAAGATGTATGTATTTTATTTGTATGAATGTTTTACTTGCATGTATGTATCTGTACCACATGTGTGCCTGGTGCCTTCAGGTCAGAAGAGGATGTCAGGTCCTTTGGAAGTGAAGTTTATGGATGGTTTTGAGGCATGAGGTGTGTGTGGGTTGTGAGTACACAACACTCCCTCACCCTACAGATGCCTGTAGAGGTCAGAGGTGTCAGATTCCTCCTGAGACTAAAATTAGAGAGAATTGTGAGCTGTCTGATGAGGGTGCTGGGAATTGAAGTAAGGTTCTCCTGAAGAGCTATGCATGTTCTTAAGGCTTTGGTTTTGTTCATTTTTAAAATATTGATGTGTACATGGCCTGTTTGTGGAAGTTAGGACAACCTTCAGGAGTTGGTTTTCTCCTGCCCTCTGTTCAAGGCAGTGAACTCAGGTTGTCAGCAGCAGGTGCTTTTACCTGCTGAACCACTTCACCAGCCTAAGGCTTTGGTTTTCAAATAAAATTGTTAAAACATTTCAGTCATCTGTGTAGGTGTATTAGATGCTGGGTATAAAAACAGAATGATCCTGTCCTATCAATTACATGAAGTTACTATAGATAATCATTTGGCAGTCTTGATATTTGTTGTTATTTGATAGGGTCTTGTTTTGTAGCCTAGACAGGCTTTGAAATTTTAATCCTGCCTCAACCTCCTGATAGCTGGGATCATAGGCATGTACCACTATACTGGGCTAAACATTTAGTAATCTTGAGATAATTTAGGCAGCTCAGTGGTAGGAACAAGAGAATTCAAGGACAAACAGCTACATTGGGAGATTCTGTCGAAAAAATAAAAATAAAAAAAACCACACACACATGAACTCAGACTGACTGGCAGGGACAAGACTTGCAGGTTCAAACCAGACAAAATCTCAGCAGGGAAAGGGGAGTGAACACACAGTCCCCCCTAAACAAGAAGTTATTTGTAGTTGATAACTGCTTGGAAAGGAAAATAGATTTTCTCCAATGGAGTATCACACTCTATCAGCCACATTCTAGGGCAAGCACTGTGCCTAGGAGTAGTTGGCCAACACAGAACTCACTCTTTATTTTTTTATGTACCGTTTGAGTTTTGTATTACTAATTTTCTTTTTTTAGTTTTCTTTTTTTGAGAGATTGAGTGAGTAGGGAGGTGGGGAGGACTTTGAAGGAGTTGGGAGGATAAAGAATATGATCAAAATATTATGGAAAAATTTTTTTTTTTAAGAAAAATCTGAAAAGGGAAAAAAGAGACTATGGTGGAATGAAAATAAGGAACTCTAGTCACTCAAATTAAAATTTTTTACAGCAGGGCTGGAGAGATGGTTCAGTGGTCCATAAGATTCCAGAGGGCCTGGGTTCAATTCCCAGCCCTCACATGGCAACTCAGCAGCCTCCTCAACTCCAATCTAGGGGAGCTGATACCTTTTGGCTTCTAAGGGCATTGCATACATGTGCTGCCAAGACATACAAGCAGACATAACACTCATGCATAAAATAAAGATAAATTTAAAAAATTGCAACAAAGCAAAAAAAAAAAAAAAAAACCCAAAAAACCACAACTTCCAAGCCAAACACCTGCAGCCTCAAACCAAAAAAACAAAACAAAACAAAAACAACAACAAAAAAACAGCCAAAGAAAATGTTTAGTGGAGAGCTTGTTGGCATTGGTTTTGTAGCTTTGTATTACAGTATTTAGAGCAGATACAGTCTATAGCAGATATTGTGACCTAAACTATGTATACATTTATGGGGCTAGAGCTTAATTGGAAGGGTCTTACTTAACACGTTAGTGTATGTTATAGAAACTGCAAGTTAAAAATTACAGTAATTAAAATTCATGGGCCAGTGAGATGGCTTAGTTGCTGAAGGTACCTGATACCAAGTCTTGCAACCTGAGTTTGATCCCGAGATCCACTTCGGACCCTTCTACATGATGGAAAGACAAAACTCCCACAGTCTGGACTTGAGCTCACAGAGATCCTCCTGCCTCTGCCTCTGAATTCTGGGATTAGCAGTATGTGCCACCACATTTGGTACAGGGTAACATTTAGTTTTTCATGGTCATGTGTTTTCAAGGTTTTTAGGGGTCAGAAAATGACTTAGTGGGTAAGTGCTGCTGTGTAAGCATAATGATCTGAGTGTGGATTCCCAAGGTAGGCATTTGATCTGCAACCTCAGAGTTGAGTGAAAACAGACCTGGGAGGCTTGCTGGCCAACAAAGTTAGCAGAACTCAAGTTCCAGGTTCCATGAGAGACTCCCAGTCCCCCCAAAAGGGAAGATAGAGGAAGACATCTTGTCTTCACCCCTGACTTCCACACATACCCACACAAAACCTTTCTTGTTCTTTTGATAATAGACGACAGAGAACAAGAGTAGATAGGATTTGAGAGGTTAGAAGTCTAGCATAGTAATTCTGGGAGAGACAAATGGTCTTTAGATTAGCAGATTTAAAGATGATAAGAGGAGCATGGGGTAGGGAGTGGGAGGGAGTTTAAGATCGTGGCATGAGTAATTTAAAAGGTAATAGTGTCAGTTGAGATTGGGAAGACTTTGCAAGCATGTAAATAAAACAGTGAGTGGGAAGACCAGTTTTGTTTTTGTGTTTTTAAACATACCGTGTGTTAGCTATCAGGAAATCATCTGGATACCATAAGAGAGGCTTGAGCTGGTGGTAGAATTGGACAGTTAATGCTAATGCTATAGATGGTTTTTAAAATCATGGACTGAAATGGATTACTAAGAAAGTGAA
This sequence comes from Peromyscus attwateri, assembly GCA_902168425.1. Lineage (NCBI taxonomy): Eukaryota > Metazoa > Chordata > Mammalia > Rodentia > Cricetidae > Peromyscus > Peromyscus attwateri. Next base: position 6,476 of record CABHPP010116094.1, read on the forward strand.
TATAGAGAAGGAAAGGTTGAGGTTTCTTATGTGAGACCAAAAGCTAGTAAGGAGCCCAAAGAGAAATTATGTGGAATCACCAGAATAAAAAAGTATAGCCATCATCTTGGAGGGAGGGGAGTGGTCAGTCTTGGTTTAGGTGACATAGATCACATTTCTTGATTCACGCCAGGATGTATGTAGGAGATGGGGGATAGTGGGAGTTGTGGTTGGTAGTATTTTATGGAGCTGGGGATAGACTCCAGGGCCATGCACACGCTGCCAAGTGTTCTATCAGTGATAAACACCTGTAAACACCCCCAGATATTTATAATCTGTCAAACAATACTATTCATGTAAAATGTGCTTTGAATATTATTATTATTTTTTTTTTACATTTTATAAAATCTTTATTGACAAATAATTCACATGGTACACATTTGCCTGTTTGCACATTTGATAGACTTTAGTCCAGCATCCTCATAGGCCCATGACACCATCACCACTTTCTATTTTAGAACATCGCTGTCTTCAATTTCATACACACATATAATGTATGGCGATTACATTCCACCTTATTTTTTTAAATGAACATATTTACAGCTGTAACCATTTTTGAGTTCATAATTCAGTGGTATGAATTACATTCAAGATATTAATTACACTCATTCAATAATTACACTCACAATATTACATTTGTGGTATTCATTGATCGTTCAATAACTATATTTATGATGTTCATTAATTACATTCATTGTATTGATTTATTACATTCATGATATGTCCTGATACTACTGTCCATTAGTGGGGCTTTTCCATCACACAAAACAGAAACTCTACTTAGGAAATCAATGCTCTATATTCCTTTCTTCTCCATCTTGAGATAACATCTAATCTTTCTGTCTCTATGAATTTGTATATTCTATATATTTCATGTAATACAATTCTATAGTATTTGTCTTTTTTTACATGTAAAAACAGGTTATAATTCAAGAGTCCAGGGTTATTTGAAACTGGAAAATATTTTCTCTGTAGAAAATAGTAAAAATTACAAGTTTCCCAATAAGCCCTTTTAAGTCAAATAATAGCTGAATTATACATATAAATGTTGATTAGATTCTGGGATACAAAAGAAACCTATCTTCATCTGTTCAGAGAGCTATGTTTTACTTAAGTTGTGTAAGTGAGATTCCTATTCATCTTCCCCTTCACTGTTTGGTTTACGGCAGACGTTTTACTTTTTTTTTTTTTTTTTTTTTTTGTTTTTTCGAGACAGTTTCTCTGTGTAGCTTTGGAGCCTGTCCTGGATCTCACTTTGTAGACCAGGCTGGACTCAAACTCACAAAGATTCGCCCGGCTCTGCCTCCTGAGTGCTGGGATTAAAGGCGTGCACCACCACCGCCTGGACATTTTTCTATAGGCTAATCCATAATCTAAAAAGATTTTAGCCTCCCCTCCTGAAAGTACAGCCAGCATATTCCTTCATCAGCTTGATAATGGTACAAATTCTTATCCTAATAGTGAAATGTTTCACTAAAGCTTGCCCAGTGATTAGGTAAAACCAAAACTTATTATAAGCCACAGTCATCTAGGTTCCTTCCTGCTAGGTAGCCTCCCTGGATCTGTGGGTTGCAGTCTGATTGTCCTTTGCTTTATATCTAGTATCCACTTATGAGTGAGTACATTGAATATTATTTTGGCTGACTGTAACTTGCAGAAATAATAAAAAAAAACTTTTTAAAAATTATGTGGTGTCTGGAGAGATGGCTGCTGCTCTTCCATAGGACCTGGGTTCGATTCCAGTCACCCACATGGTGTCTCAAACTGTCTGTAGACCAGCCATAGAGCTCACAGAGATAAGCCTACTTCACATCTGGTTCTAATTTTCTAAAAGATTTATACGTACGTACGTACGTACGTACGTGTGTGTGTGTGTGTGTGTGTGTGTGTGTGTTTATGTTTATACACGTGTGTACACATTCTTGCACTAAAAGAGATCCACCTGGCTCTGCCTCCCAAGTGCTGGGAACACAGGCGTGCACCACCACCACCTGGGTCCTTTTTGAATTTTTTGAGACAGGGTCTCATGTAGGCCACATTGGCCTTGACCTCATATAGCCAAGGATAGTCTTGAACTGATTTCCCTGCTTTAGGATTTACAGGCATATGCACCACACTTAGTAGGAGTACAGTCTTTATCAACTTTGAAGGTTCAGGGTTATTAGTGCGATACACACTTCATTACCATTAAGAAATTTAAAGACAAAGATTTAATCTTCATTAATTTGGGCTTGGAGAGATGGCCCAGTGGTAAAGAGCATTTGCTGCTCTTGTAGAGGACTGGAGTTTGGTCTCCAATGACTAAATGAGACTACTTTGAACAGCCTATAACTCCAGCTCAAGGGTTCTAGTGCTTTTTCTGGCCTCCACATGCATGTATGTAAATAAATCTTATAGAAAACAAAACCACCTTAATTTATGCCTTAAATGTTACAAGTTTTTAATTTGCAATGGAGAAAAGAGTGTGCTTATTTTTTATTTCTGTTAGCTGACTAGAGTGGTTGGGGACAAACTAATGAACAGCCTGCCATTTTTAGCTTTACTACAGTGTGGGATTTTCTAAATTATTATTTTTATTTTGTTTTACTTTTTGAGACAGAGTCTCACTCACTAGCCTTTGCATCAAAATTATTCTTGGGAGCTTTTTCAACTTTGGCTCCTGGGGTTCTTACTTGGCTTTTCAATTAGCCATTTAAATACCTACAATACACACCCAGAAGTACAATTTTAAGATCAAACCATCTGATTCTGAAGCAGTAGTGTGGGAAGAAAGTGAATAAACGGAGTCTTGGGAACCAGTGGGTACTGTGGAGAGGGGAGCTGAAAGTGTAAGAGGACTTACACTTGCTTAGACCCTAATTTACGCCTGATCTCAGCTGAAAGGCTGACTGAGAAGCAGCGTCAAACCCAAATTCCAACCAAGTGTGCTCCTGTTGGTTCTGAAGTTGTTAATTGAAATTGATAAAATGGATATCTCAAAAGTCACAGGTTGTTTTATTAAATTTAAACTCTTAGAAGATGTTGTCTTTTAACTTAAAAGCATGGCTTTTTTTTTTTATCCATAATGGTTGAGACATCATAATTTTTTTTTCAAAAGTGCCTTTAATAACATTTTAAGTAATGAGAGAGATAAAAGTTTCTTAACCTTCCCCCCAACTGAATTCTGGAATTTTCTTTTTAAACAGGTGCCATGTTTCAGAACAGAGTAAGACACTTGTTAAAGAAGAACTGAAGACATTTCACAGATAGCAGAGGTAGTCTGATTACAGAAGCATTAACCTGCCTCTGAGGTGACTAAAGGGGAATAATGGTGATTTTGCGCCGGGCTCGGCCGCCTGCTTCCGCCCCAACCAGCAATGAATCTTGACTCGCTCTCGCTGGCCTTGTCTCAAATCAGCTACCTGGTGGACAATTTAACCAAGAAAAACTACCGAGCCAGCCAGCAGGAAATACAGCATGTAAGTATTCTATTCAGAATATGAATACCATTGAAGCAAAAACAAATAGCCAATTGATAATAAGTTGGCAGTCTATGTGGAGATGTTGTGTGAGAGGTTATAACTTTACTTCTCTGTGTTCTTTTGCTTTAGTACAGTACATAAAAGACCTTATACCAATCTATGAATATTTTCTTTATTCTTTATTTTTCTGTCTTATAAATGAACATGAAGCTAGGTATAGTGGCACATGCCTTTAATCCCAGCACTTGAGAAGCAGAGAGAGGCAGGTGTATCTCTGTGCTTGAGGCCAGTCTGGTCTGCATACCAGGTTCTTGGCCAGCCATGGCTACATAAAGAAACCCTGTCTCAAAAACAAACAACAATGACAAAAAAAACCTAGTAAAAAAAAGCATGATCTGACATGATTTGGTCTAGTTCTACCTTTTTTTCGCCTTTGGCATTAAGATGGCACGGCTTAGCAGATAAGGTGCTTAACTATGTTTTAAGTATGAGAATGGGTGATAGGCTTCCTTAAGCCCACATAAAAGTTGGGAAAGTGTGGTAGCCTGCCTGTAATTTCGGCTCTCTGGAGGCAGAGACAGGATCCCAGGGCAATGAAGACTAGCCAGATTAGCCATAACTGATGAGCTCTGTTCAGCCACAGACCCTCCCTCAATCACTAAAGTGGAGGGTGATGAGGGAGGACATCTGATGTCTGCCTTGGGCCTCCATAGGCACCCTCACATTCATGTACTTTGTGATACATGTTCCCGTGTGCTAACAAATACATACACAGCACACATACAAAAGGTTGAAATTGCACTGGAAGTATAAGATGTTCAGTGGTGGAGTGCTTGCTTAGCGTGAGTGAGGTCCCGAGTTTACGAATGGTTATCCTTGGGCTTTTAGCCATCTTCCTGGGTATGAAATAGTTTTGATCCACAAGTAAAGATGCTGAGCATTTGTGTTCCATGTATTGATATTTATATCTTTGGAGAAGTACCCGTTAAATCATCATCATCATCATCATCCCACCCTGCTGGAGAGATGACTTTGCAGTTAGGACCCTGCTGCTGTTCTTTCAGAGGACTGGAATTTGGTTTCTAGCACCCACATTGGGTGACTTACAACTTCCCTAGTTCCAGACGATCCAGTGTCCTTTTTGTGTTTACACACACAAACATAAAAAATCAAATCTTTAAATCCTTGCTTGTATATTTTACATGTGTTAGTATTTCATTCAGTCTTTATGAAAAGTAACTGAGTATGGTGTAGTCACCCTTGGAGATTGAAGCAGAATGCTAAATATTAAAGCAAAAAGATTGCTATGAGTTTGAGGCCAGCCTAGGCATCCTGTAACTTTGTCTTAAAAAACAAAACAAAACAAAACAAAAACTTAATTCTCTTCCCCTCCCCCTCCCCCTCGAGACAGGGTTTCTCTGTAATCACTCTGTAGACCAGGCTGGCCTCAAACTCACAGAGATATACCTGCCTCTGCCTCTCAAGTGCTAGGATTAAAGGCGTGCACCCCACTGTCTGGCAGTTCTCTCCTTTCTATAATAGAAATTGTAGTTGATTCATAGGTAGCTAACATAAGTGAAATATGTACCTGATTATCTTAGCCAAATCTAAGAAAGAATTTATGCAGCACTATTCAGATTTGGTCTTTTATTTTTGGTATGTGTGCAACAATTGTAGGTTTGCTTAATTTTAAAAAATATGTAAGACATGAACTAGTTAGCCTACCTATTCAGGCAATGGGTATTAAGTTTTTTTCTATTTTAACTATCTTTCCAAAGATAGTATGTCTGCATATATAGATGATGGAGATGGATATGTTAGCCTTTTTAAATATGAATGGTGTCCTTTCTCTCTCTACTCCCCCCCCCCCCCCTTTTTGGGACAGTTTCACCACGTAACTCTAGCTGGCCTGAACTTCTACATAGATCAAGTTGGCCTTGTCTTTCAAATGCTGGCATTAAAGGTCTGCGCCACCATACCAAGCAAATTTTATTTATGTTTTGCCTGTAGCATACATGCGTACCCTGTGCTTACCTAATGCCTTTGGAGGCCAGAAAAGAGCATTAGACCCCTAGAACTGGTGCTATGGTTGGTTGTGTCCCTCCATGGGGTCCTGGGAACCAACTCTGGGTCCTCTGCAAGAGCAGTAAATGCTCCTAACCACCCAGTTCTCTCTCCAGCTGTGAATAGTCAGATCTTCTAACAACCATTCAGAGAAGACTCAGCCCTCAGCCCTACTTTCCTTGCTTTGGATTAATATGCCCTGAGCATAGTGGCACAATGCATTTAATCCCAGCTCTTAGGAGGCAGAGGCAGGAGGATCTCTGACCGGGCTAGCTTGGTCTACAGAAGTTCAGGACAGCCAGGGCTAAACTGATCAACCCTGTCTGGAAAACTACCTCCCCATCAAAGAAAAAGAGTCCAACCCATTAAGCATCTATTTTGGGCCTCTTAAATGTAGGTCTTCTGCGTCTAAGTTCTTTGTCCCTAGCATCTGCTTTGCCATTTCCTTTTTTAGGGGGAGGTGGCACCCCAGCTCATCTGGGAAGGTCAGAGGACAACTTGAAAGAGATAGTTCTGTTCTTCCACCATGTGGGTCTCAGACATTGAACTCAAGCTGTTGGGCTTGGTAACATGGGTTAGCCAGCCCAATCATCTTGCTGGCCCCAGCAGTTAACTTTTAATTTTATTTTGAGACAGGGTGTCACTATGTATTCCTGGCTCTGCTAGTAAAATGAGTTGTCATTGAGCATCTAGTAGTATTCATATAGATCAAGCAAAGAGATTTCAACTGGTTTTCCTCTCAGTTACTGAACACAGCAGCTATGGCTCAGTTCTCCATTTTTAGGTGTGTGTTTTGGCTTTATCACAAGACATGTATCTTAATATCTCCATATTGGAAACAACCTAAGAATCCATCAGTGATATTCTGTAAGCATCAAAACTTGTTCTGAACAGCATAGGTGACTCTCAGAAGGCTGAATGAGAAAATGTTAAGCATTCTGGCATTTGAGTCATTCTGTGTGTAAAGTTCGGTTTACCTGTCTTCAGAGCAACATGTTTAAGCATTTGTATTGCTCTAGGTATTGCTTTTGATGTGATTTAATGGCAGTTCTCACATTGTTTTAAAAATTTATTGTTTTTTGAATTAAATATTTTCATACAATATATTTTTTAAAAAAAATTATATTTCTTTTTGTTTATAAGTGTTTTGCTTACATGTTTGTCTGTGTACCACATTATGTGCCTAGTGCCTATGGAGACCAGAAAGCATCAGATCCCCTGGAACTGGAGGTATGGATGGTTGTGAGCCACCATATGGGTTCTGGGAATTGATTCCTGCCTTCTACGAGAACAAGGGCTCTTAACTGCTGAGCCATTTCTTAAACCCCTTCATACAATATATGTTGATCATATTTTTCCCCAGCCCCAGTTCTTACACGTAGGGCAGTCTTACTAGGGTAGTTAGTTAGTATTGTCCCATTGTTTTTGGTGACAGGGACAGTGCCTCTCCAGACTGTGTATAAGCACTACCATTGAGTTCTGTCTTGTTTTATGTTGGAAGTTCAAAGATGTTATTTTGTTCATTGTATTCTGAAAATTGCAGATATGAGATTTAAGTATACACTACCTCTATAGTGAATCACTTTATATTTGTTCATAGGCGACAAGTGAAAAATCAGTCTCTGCATTGCAAGGTATCCTAGTTCCACGTTTCTCTGTAACAGCCCTGGCTGTCCTGGAACTTGCTTTGTAGACCAGGCTGGCTTCAAACTCACAGAGATCTACCTGCCTCTGCCTCCTGAGTGCTGGGATTAAAGATGTGTACCACTGTGTCTGTCTGGCACACTTGTTTTTAATTTTTAAAAATTTTATGGATGTGAGTATTTTTCCTGCTTGTATTTCTGTTGTACTGTGCATGCCTGGGCCTATGGAGGCTAGAAGAGAGGTCACAGGAACTCTTGGAACTTGAGTTACAGATGGTTGTTAGCTGCTGTGGGTGCTGGGAATTGAACCTAGATCCTCTGCCAGAATATCCAATGCTCTTAGCTGATGAGCCATCTTTCTAGCCCCACTTGGCTTTCTTGAGATAGTCTCATTGTAGTCTCAAACTGGTTATTCATATGCACCCATGATGCCTACTCTACAACCCTTGTATGGATCACCTTTAACTGGGCCTGTGATACAGGTTGAGGTTGTATTCTCTGGAAACAGGTATGAGAATTTGGAAAGTACAATAAAACTAATGCATCAACTCTGTACAGGTTAGGGAGGGAGGAAAACAGGATGGGATGAGACTGGGATCTACAGTTTTGCTGAGGAACTGTGGTTCAGCCCCAATAAAACCTGAGTTAATGCTTAGGTACTGGTGGTGCATGCCTTTAATCCCAGCACTCAGGAGGCAGAGGCAGGCAGATCTCTGAGTTCGAGGCCAGCTTGGTCTATAGATTGTGTTCCTTGGACAGCCAAGGCTACGCAAAGAAAGAAATTGTCTTGAAAAACCAACCAACCAACCAAATAAACAAATACCTAGGTTAACATTGTGTGTTAACTTCTAAGTCATATATCAAAGGTGTACCACAGTTGGCCCAAAGGGCTAGACCATGTTTATATCCCTGCTGGATGAAGGCTGCCCCAGGAGGGTATGTTCTTAGGTGTTGAAATTCTGCAACTGAGGCAAATCCTGGAGAAGCCGATTGTTGACTACCAGAAATTGGAGGTCAGAATCTAGTGACACCAGCAATGCCCTACATGATCTGGTTGTACTATAATTGAGTTATTCATTTTCCTTATAAGTTCTTGAGGTCTAAGAATATCTGTGTCTCCCATGCCTGACATTTAGTTATGTGGTCAAATAAATCTGATGAAAGAAGGAATAAATTATTTTTTTAAGTTTATTTTTTATGTATATGTGTGTTTGTCTGCATGAGTTTTAGGTGCACCATGTGCATGCAGAAGCCCATTGAGGCCAGAAGAGGAGATCAGATACCCTGGAACTAGAATTACAAGTGGTTCTGAGCTGTAATGTGGGTGCTGGGAACTGAACCCAAGTTCTCTACAAGAGCAGTAAACACTCTTAAACGCTGATCCATTTCCTCAGCCCTGAATGAATAAATTATTAATTTTAGCTTGTTTTTGTTTTATGTTTTTTTAGATAAAGTTTTTCTATGTAGTCTAAGATGGCCTTGAACTGGGATTCTGGCATATCACCATGTCTAGGTCTAGTAATTAATCTTGAAGATAAAATGTAAAAATTACTTCATTTGATGGCTGAGGTTTTACAGTGTACACAGGTATTAAGACACATAAATTCTGTGGCTTCAATAGTGCCTTTGTGCCCTTGCATATAACCTCTTTTAACACCAGAGATTAAGAATTTAGACCTGGGCTGGGTGGCGATGGCACACTCCTTTAATCCTAGCACACGGGAGGTAGAGCCAGGCAGATCTCTGAGTTCGAGGCCAGCCTGGGCTATAGAGTGAGTTCTAGGAAAGGCGCAAAGCTACACAGAGAAACCCTGTCTTGAAAAAAACAAACAAAAAACCCCAAAACAAAAAAAAAAAAAAAAAAAAAAAAAAAAAGGCAACTCCTGAGACACTTAGTGCCATGTTATGAAACTGATGCTCTCCCTACTATACAAGGAGGTCAGATATATTGTTTATTGCTGTTTTCCTGTCGTTAAGTCAGGCTTCATAACTTGGCTAGGATGTTTTCCTTATGTGGTTTTACCTACTGACAGATGGGAAGAGGAGATTTTATTGAATTTGTCAGATACATGTATTGATGTCAATTAACTAGTACTTCAACATCTTAGAGATGAAAAAAGAGACTTGCCTCTTAGGTGAGATTTCTGTGACATTATTCAAAGATTAACATTATAATCATTCTTTTAAAATTATTGTCTGGGGGCCTGGCATGGTGATTCAGCAGTTAAGAACACTTGTAGACACTTGCAAAGGACCTGAGTCAGGTTCCTAATACCCACAAGGTGCTTCACAGCCATCTATATATAACTCCATTTCCAGGGGACCCCACACCCTCTTTTGATATCTGAGGGCATCAACATGCTCTACATATATCCATGCAGGGGACACACTTATAAAATCATTTTATTCCAAAAAATTGGGTGGGGAGGCAGTCTGATGGCACAGTAGGTACAGGTGCTTGTAAGAATGTGGTCATCCTGGAATTCACTAAGTGTTGGAGGAGAGAGCTAATTCCACAAAGTTGTCTTCTGACCTACATGTGCCCTTTTGCATGCCCACCCACAATAATACAGGCACAGCACAATAATAATAAATTTTTTTAAAAAAATGGATGGGACTAAGGGATAGCTCAGTGATACATACTTTTTAGCTAGCATGGTTTGAGGCCCTGGGTTAGATCCCCTGTACCACAGCGTAAGTAAAAAAAAAAAACAAAAAAAAAACTGGTTGTGATTACAACAAAATTATTTAAGACAGAAACTTGAAATAAACTCATTTTTCCTATTGAGCTTTTCCTATTCAGCAATTGGGTTTAAATCTAGAGCCTGCAGCATGCTAGGCAAACAGCACACTGCCATTGAGTTGTATCCTCAGTGTTTACTGTTTTTAGTTTTTCCCTTTTGTTCTCCCTTCCTCGGGGCTTTATCAGCCTCCTGCTAGGATTATAGGTGTTTCCACCACACCTGGCTGGGTTTTTCTTTTATTTTTCCCCAAGCCACAGCCCAATTTTACTTACATTCTTTGCAAATCATGACTTAGGGTTAAATAATAGGTGTCAGGGAATAGGAGGTTGAAGGTCATGGAGATTGTAGAGGTGGACGACAAGGGTTGGGGAAGAAGGGAGGAATGGGGAGGATGGACAAGACCCTCTCAGTATTGTGTCGATCCATCCCCATCCTCTCCCCTCGGGTGCGCTGGGGCAGAGAACAGGTGAGGCTGCCTTCAGGATTTGGACTTGAAATGAGACCGGCTAGCCCCACCACACCCACCACACCCACCACACCCAGGGCCAGGCCACCATCAGTGACCATGTCTACTAGTCCATCTTACTTCCTGGCCTTGTCAGTGAGACATTCCAGCTCCTTTCTGGTGAGGGTCCTTGCAGGTATCATGCAGGGAAGTGAGCCCTAAAGAGATAAGAATGGAACCCCAGGCAGTGCGCACTGACTTGGGGAGTCTGACAACAGGCGGTTTACCCCGGTGTGTTTAAACCCGGTGTGATTGGAAAAAGTCTGCTGGTGTGTGTGACACAGTCCCTCACACAAGGAAGCACAGTTACATTGAAACTTGACTCAGGGTACATGCTGTTTCCTTCAAGAAAATGAGTTCTAGAGACAGGCTACTCGTACTGCCTTAAGGGCCTAAAAGTCTGCTCTGGTCTCCGTCATACAGGTAGCATTAGACATCATTTGGGCTATTGGCCACCTCTGGTCCTAGAGTGGGAGCTTGGGGGAACCTCTGGTTATTAGGGTCATTTAGATTACTAGCCACCTCACGGCTTGGTTGTAAGAGATTGCTGCCTTGCCCAACAAATAACTCATATCACCAGGCTGTTAATCACTTCCAGTTAGCTTTCTGAGTGGAAGAACAGGTTTTTCATCTTTCCCATTGGAAAGACAATCCTGTATGCTTAACATTGGAGGTTTCTCTGGAGATCTATGGGTGCAAGGACCTTTGTGCTATGTTCCCAACATTTTGGGGCACAGTCTGCAGCAGTCCTTACACATACTTTAGAGCAGTAGTTGTTAACCTTTCTAATGTTGCAACCCTTTATTACATTTCCTCACATTGTGGTGACCCCCCCACCATAAAATCTTTTTGTTGCTACTTCATAGCTGTAATTTTGCTACAGTTATGAATCGTAATGGAAATGTCTGAAATACAGGATATCTGATATGTGACCCCAAGGGAGTCGAGACCCACAGGTTGAGAACTGCTGCTTTAGAGCCTTTTCATATTCCTTGAGCCAGTAGTTGCCCACGGCCAAGTAGATCCCACGGGTTCCTCTTGGCTCCCTTTGAGCAGCAGCTCTGCCAGCAGCATGATGTCTCTGTCTATGTCGTCATTGTATTTGCTTCGCACCAGGCACCAGGTACACTCAAACTGTGCTCTTGGATACTGAGCCAGCTGCTTGTCAAACTGAAATTTCCTTTCAGAATTCTTCAGATCCTTCCCAGACAGCCGCTCACGCAGCATGGCCTCCGTAGCTACCACCCCTGCAAGTCTCACGCTGAAATCTCCGTTTCTCTTTTATTTTATTTTTATTTTTTTATTTTTTTTGGTTTTTCGAGACAGGGTTTCTCTGTGTAGCTTTGCGCCTTTCCTGGAACTCACTTGGTAGCCCAGGCTGGCCTCAAACTCACAGAGATCCGCCTGCCTCTGCCTCCCGAGTGCTGGGATTAAAGGCGTGCGCCACCAACGCCCGGCTCGGTTTCTCTTTTAAAATACTGATGTATGGTCATACTTTTTTTTTTTTTTGGTTTTTCGAGACAGGGTTTCTCTGTGTAGCTTTGCGCCTTTCCTGGAACTCGCTTGGGAGACCAGGCTAGCCTCAAACTCACAGAGATCCGCCTGCCTCTGCCTCCCGAGTGCTGGGATTAAAGGCGTTTGCCACCAACGCTCGGCCTATGGTCATGCTTTTAAAATAATATTAACACTTTATTTTGATGTGGGGGTATTTTATGACCAGGCTGGTCTTGAGCTCACAGCACTCCTGTCTCAGCTTCAACTGATTTGAAGGATAGTCAAAGTATAACAGAATAAACTTATACTTACCTATTATTTATTTCAAGACATCTATTTTCACTTAGCCCATTTGCCCTATTTCTTTAAAGCAGATTTCATTCATAATTTCATCTGTTTGTGGTAGTGTAAACTTAACCTCAGTACCAGTATTGTGTCTCTTTTGTTGTTGTTTTCGAGACTGGGTTTCTCTGGGTAGTCTGTCCTGGAACTTACTCCGTAGACCAGGCTGGCCTTGGATCCACCTGGAGGCAGCAGAGTCAGGCAGATCTCTAGAGTTCCAGGACAGCCAGAGCTACATAGTGAGGCACTTGTCTCCAAAACAAAAAAAAAATTACATTTATTTATGACATTATATTATTGTTTCTGTGGAGGCTGGTTTTATGTGCCACAGGATGATGATGGTGGTCAGAGGACAGCTTGTAGGAGTTGGTTTTCTCTTTACACTAGGTGAGTCCAGAGATTGAACTTGGGTTGTCAAGCTTGGTAGCAAGCATCTTACTTGAAGACCCATTTTGCCAACCCCAAATAGCAATGATATTTAATCATCATGGTCATTTAACATTCACATTTCTTCTGTTTGCTTTATGTAAAATGTGGGTGATGAGGGGTTTGGGTTAGTTTTTGCCTAGGATAGAATCTAGGAGTTTGTGCTTGCTAGACAAGTGTGCAGCCCCTGAGCCATAGTCCCAGCTGCCTTGACCCTGTTTGTGCATGTGTGTTTTGAGACAGTGTCTCACTGTGTAGCCCTGGCTGATATGGAACTCGGTAGAGATTTGCTCACCTTTGCTTCTCAAGTACTCTGACTTTTTGTTTGAGATCTAGTTCCTACCAGATACTTGTTTTCTTGTAGTTCTGTAATTATTGTTATTCTTTGTCAATCTGAAATGCCTGTAGCAGGTGCTGGTGGATTAAGTGGTCATTGCGTAACATATAAAGACCTGAGTTAGGATTCCCGCATCCATGTAGAGTCAGGCTTGGTGGTATACAGGTACATGCTTTTATAACCCTGGCACTGAGGAGCTGGAGACAGGTGGGTGCTGTAGAGCTCTCTGGGCTCTACACAAATGGTATACACTGGTATGCACACACACATACCTTCATGCATAATCACACATACACAAAGAAAAGAGGGCCAGCAAAATGGCTGCGCAAAGTGCTTGCTGCCAAACCTGATAAACCTGAGTTGGGTCCCTAGAACCCCACAGAGTAGGAGGAGAGAACCAACTGCCAAACGCACACTGGTTCACCCGTACCCACTCACCCCCCAAATACAAAAGGATGTTTATCTGCTGTTAAAAATTGCCCAAAGCTTGTCTGCCTATGCTATATTTTAAGTGACTTGTTGAACTTTCTGTTAGCGCTACTCTTAAACTGAAACATCCCTATGGACTTTATTGTGGAGGTTTTTTGTTTTTGTTTTGTTTTGTTTTGTTTTTTGAGACTGGATCTCTATTTAGTTCTCAGGAACTCACTATGTATGCTGGGGTGGCCTCGAATTCACAGAGCTGCCTCCCAAGTTCTGGGATTGAATGTGTGTTGTTCTAGAGGGAGAGTCTATAATGGTGGGGGAGACGTGGCAGCAAGTGGCCTGAGCAGGAAGCTGAGATTGCATTTTCATCCACACACGGGACACAGAAAGTGTACTGGAAGTGGGGACCTTTGAGGCTATTACAGACTCAAAGCCTGTACCCCAGAGAACATTTCCTTCAGCAAGAAGCTGTGCAACCTAAATGTTCTCTAGTTCCCCCAAACAACATACCATGGTGCTGGCAAAGTTGGAGGACAACTCAAGGGAGTCATTTCTCTACTTCCACCGTGTGGCTCCTGGGAATGCACTCAGATTGGTCGGGTTGGTGGTGAGTGCTTTACCCACTGAGCCATCTCATTGGCCCAGGGCAGTCTTTCTTTATGTCTATGTTTTGAGAATAGGGAAAATGGAAACGGAAGTCAGTAAAAACAATTCAGCAAACTGTCGTAATCTTTACTGTGACACAGGAAAATAATAGGCTTGGACTATAAATCTAGGTTGTTCTATAGGTGAGCTGTTGAATTTTAATTTCTTGCAGTCTGTTTTAAGTACCTGCTTTATCCAGGAATGCATTTTGTCAAGATAACCTAAGTCAGTTCAATATGATATTTAATCCAAAAGTCGATACAATTCCTAACCCAAAGTGTAGGTAGTTATGTATTTGATGGATCACTTACTTACTTAGTTTGAGTCAGAGTTTCCTTTCGTAGCCCAGGATGCCTAGAACTTGAAGTCCTCCTCCTGCTTCCACTTCCTAGTGCTGTCAGTAGAAGCATATGCACTGTGCCCAGATACTGTAATACCTTGTTTGAAATTAATTTTAGTATTTTTTGAGACAATATAATTACATCATTTCCCCTACAAACCCTGCCAAATACCCTTCCTTGCTCTCTTTCAAATTCATGGCCTCTTTCTCTCCTTAGTTGTTGTTATATACATATGCACATATGTGTATACATAACATAATTTCTAAAAAATACAACCTGCTCAGTCTGTATAATGTTACTTGCATGTATGTTTTCATGACTGACCATTTGATATTGTATAACCAACTGGTGTGCCCTTTTGTTGTTTTAGGTAGAGTCTTATGTAGTCCTCACTGGCCTTAAGCTTGCTATGTACCTGAGGATGGTCTTAAATTTTCAGTATTTCTGCATCTGCCTCCCTAGTTACTGGGGTTATAGATATATGCCACCATGTTTGACTTAGTTTTAATGTCTGTAATATATACATCATATTTAGTTTCAGAGCTTTATTAGGAGGAAGGGGTAAGGGAGCACGTGCAGAGAGCAGAGGGAAAGATAGTGGGGTGGGGGGGGGAGAGCAGAGCAGAGAGAGCTATACATCATATATTAAAGATTCATTTACTTGTTGGTATATGTATAGACTTTTGGAGGCCAGATGAGAATGTCAGATCCCTCAAGCTAGAGTTACAGGCAGTCCTGAGCCTACCTGGTGTGGGTGCTGGTGAGAGAACTTGGTCCTCTAAAAGAGCAGTGTATGCTCTTAACTGCTAAGCTGTCTCTCCAGCCCTTAAATAGTATTTTTTATTCTTTAGGTTTCATTTAAATAATGTATATTGATCATTTCCATCCACCTCTACCTCCCTCCAACTACCCTTAGTCCCCCTACCCCATCTTCCTCCCAGAATCATGGTGGTTTACTTTATAGTGGTTGTTGTTATTAGTAACTTTCAGAGTCCAATCGGTGTGGCCATCTACTAACTAAAAGTTGAGGTGGTCCTCAACGTTTGTGTTGTGACCCCTTTGACACCAATCCTCTGTCTCTAAAAAAGATTATGATTCATAACAGCAAAATTAGTTATGAAGTAGCAATGAAAATAATTTTATGTTGGGGGTCAGGACAACAAAAACTGTAATAAAGGGTCACAGCATTAGGAAGGTTGAGAACCAGTGCACTAGGGCATGAGTGGCCTCTCCCCAGTGGAGAGTAACTCTTCGTCTCTCAGCCACCAATGGCCAGTAATTCCTTCCTGGGGGATTTTTTGATAACTTAATAGCAGCATTTAATAAATGTAACTATTTACCCACAAAGTTTGCTAGGCTCCTTTCTAAACTGCAAATTACCTGATCTCCTGCAAATTAAAAGAAATTGTCAGGTAAGAGTAAATGCTGTGGAGAAAAGCAAAGCCAAATAAGGGGTAATTGGGGGGAGGGGGCTGTAGTTAGAAGAGAAGAGAAGAGGCTCGCCTGAACTTTTCCAGTTAGAGGTGGCAGGTACAGCCATCGGAAAGTTTGAGGAACAAGAAGTTGGAAAATTCAGCCGGGCGGTGGTGCACAACTTTAATCCCAGCACTCGGGAGACAGAGGCAGGCAGATCTCCGTGAGTTCTAGGCCAGCCTGGGCTACAGAGTGAGTTCCAGGACAGGCTCCAAAACTACACAGAGAAACCCTGTCTTCAAAAACAAACAAAACAAACAAACAAAAATTGGAAAGTTCAAGGTCAGCATTTCAATCACTGAAGTTGAATGTAGCTATCTAGCTGTCTGCAGCTTCATTTAGGTCTAGTCGTGTACAGTATTTGTCAAGAGTTGGTTGGTAAAGGCAATTTGAGTTAGGAAGCTGATGCTGTAAAACTTGAATAGAAAATCTCTATTTGATGACATTTAGTAAAAATATATGTTAGTTTTGGTGTAAATGTTGGCCATCATGCCAAGTTATGTGGGTTAATTGATGGTAGGTTTTATGTTCTTTTAGCCAGTTCAAAAAGAATAAATTTAAAAGTAATCATTGCATAGGTACTTCTACTTCTGTGATTCATGTAATTTACTTTTGTTTTTGAGAACAGGGTCTTCTGCCACCCAGACTAGCTTAAACTTTCTCTGTAGCTTGAGGCTGGCCTTGAAATCCTGACCTACCATTCTTTGAATCCCAAGAGCTAGGATTATAGGACTTCGCCACTATGCTCAGCAGTAATTCCTGTAACTATTGCTACAAGGTGAATTTTACCCCAGAGGCTCACTTTCCTAGAGCTGTATTTATAAGATCCAAAGTGTCATGCATATTAGACAAGTGCTACCATTGACCTATATCCCTAGTTCTTTTTTTTTTCAAACTCTCCTTTAAACGTAATGTTTTTGTGTTTCAGATTGTGAATCGGCACGGTCCTGAGGCAGACAGGCATTTATTACGCTGTCTATTTTCACATGTGGATTTCAGTGGCGATGGTAAAAGCAGTGGCAAAGATTTCCATCAGGTATTTGGGGACTACAGAGTTGATGTCTATTATCCCCAATCACTTTGTAAGTTTAGGGCATAATATATGGACACTGTGTACAAGATAACGTCCAGAACATAATCTTACAAGGGTAGTTAAGAGATATTGGGTGTAATTTTCTGTATTCTCTTTTCTGCCTTGACTATATACTGAAGACAGTCTAATTTAGGATTATGGAGCTCCTGTTGGATCTGCCTGATGAAGGAAGCAGGAATGGGGGAGGGCCTGCTTGACAAGGCAGATAGGCTATCTCATGTTCTGAAAGGTATCTTTTTGGCTTGATTTTCAATCTTGTCAGAGTTAATTATGATAGTGTTTGTGACTCACTAATGGACTTTAATGTGGACATTTTGGTTTAACACTAGTTACTGATAAAGTGGAATTTTTAAAGAGCTGATTTTTGTTTTGTTTTGTTTTCTTCAAGACATTGTTTCTCTGTATAACAGCCCTGGCTGACCTAAAACTTACTCTGTAGACCAGGCTGTCCTCGAACTCACAGAGATCTGCCTGCCTCTGCCTCCTGAGTGCTGGGATTAAAGGTGTATGCCACCACTGCCCAGCACTAAAGAGCTGGTTTTGATACTAAAACTATACAGCATCTAATGTTCATAGGTTCTCTTTTCCTTTATTTAATGTCAGATGATGGTTAATGTTAATGGAAGTTCTTTTTTATTTTTATCTTTTTTTTGAAGACACAGTTTCTGATTCAGGAGTGTGCCTCGCTGATTACAAAGCCAAATTTTATCTCGACGTTGTCATATGCCATTGATAATCCATTGCACTACCAGAAGGTTAGTACAGTTTTATCTCTAGTAAGATTATGATAATATCTATCTCTTCCTTTCATTTTTGAGGCAGAGTCTTTCTGTGTAATCCAGGCTATTCTTCTGTCTCAGTCTTCTCAGTGCTGGGCTGTTGTAGACATGAAACACCCCACCCAATTTGAATATGCTCTAATACTGAGTTATTTAAAATGATCTAATACTGAGTTATTTAAAATGACTCCGAACTTTTACTTCTGGGGTTTTGGTGTTTGTGTGTTTTGCTTTACCCTTTAAAGACTTGGTCTCCATGTAGCCTTAGCTGTCCTGGAAGTCACTGTGTAGACCAGGCTGCTTTGAACTCAGAGAGAGCCATCTGACTGTGGCTCATGAGTGTTGGGATTAAAGGCATGTGCTACCACACCTGTACTTTTTTTTTAAATAGTGCCATATCTTAAAATTTGAAGGATTGACTTTCTTTTGTAACTTTCTGAGAGAATCAAGGTAGTTGCTTGGTAGTAAATGGAAACTTACTTACTATGACCAGATTAGGTCAAGGTTTAAGTTTGTCAGTCTACAGTTCTAGAATATAGTGTATTGCTTATAGTAGCTCAGAATTAATGTCATGTGTATATTGTGCCATAATTGGATGAACTAATACTTTAAAAACTTGGTTAAAGAATTATATCATTAAAAAAAAAAACAAAAAGTTAAATCTTAAAAAAAAATTTATGTTTCAGAGTTTAAAGCCTGCACCCCATTTATTTGCCCAGCTGAGTAAAGTTCTCAAGTTAAGTAAAGTACAAGAGGTGAGTGTGTGTCTTGAGCAAAGAGATGTAGGCAGAAGTGCAAGTTAAAACTGTTGGATCTCGTTAATCTAACTCCTTCTTGTTCCAGGTCATTTTTGGTCTTGCCCTTTTGAATTCTTCTAGCTCAGATCTCAGGGGGTTTGGTAAGTTATTTTATACTGAGTACAAGATTCTTTCTTGGTTGCTTCTTTAATTCATGTTTGTGTGGTATTAGGGGTCAAATCCAGGGCTTTGGAATGTTAGACAAAATCTCTACCTCTGAACTACGTCCCTGGGTTCTTTTTTGTTTTTTGTTTTTCGAGACAGGGTTTCTCTTGTGTAGTTTTGCGCCTTTCCTGGAACTTGCTTTGTAGACCAGGCTGGCCTCGAACTCACAGAGATCTGCCTCCTCTGCCTCCCGAGTGCTGGGATTAAAGGTGTGCGCCACCACCGCCCGGCCGTCCCTGGGTTCTTAAGTAGTTTTTGTTGTTTTAAAATCATATTTATTGCCTGTATGAATGTTTTTCGTATCTGTAAGTGCATCATGTGTATACCTGGTGCTTGAGGAGGCTAGAAAAAAGTGTCAGGTCTTCTGGAACTTGTGAGATGCCACATGCATGTTGGGGACTGAACCTGGGTCCTCTGCAAGAGTAACAAGTGCTTTTAACTGTTATCTCTCCAGCTTTTGTTCTTGTTTTTAAGACAAAGTTGGGCTTGTATAGCCCAGGCTGGCCTCAGACTCACTAGTTTTCCTTAAGTGCTGACATTGCAGCCATGTGCTATGATGCTTGTGCTCTGGCTGTCCTGTAACTCCCTATGTACACCAGGCAGGCCTCAAAACTCAGAGATCCACCTGTCTCTGCCTCATGAGTGTTGGGATTGAAGCCCCCCCCTTTTTTTTGAGACAAGGTTTCTCTGTTATAACAGCCTTGATTGTCCTGGAACTCACTCTGTAGACCAGATTGGTCTCAAATTTACAGAAATCGACCTCCCTCTGCCTCCTGAGTACTGGGATTAAAAGTGTACACCACACCATGCCTGGCCAGAACCATCTTGTAAAATTTTTTTTCATTTCACCAGCCACTGTTTGAGTATACCCCTCACTCAGATAGAGCTATGTGAAAGCATGAGAGAGGTAAAAATGTGTGTTGGTGAATACAAGGGGTGATCATTTGAATATTTTTTAACCTATTGTATAAAAGTAACTTGGTTTATTTGACTTTTAGCTGCCCAGTTTATCAAACAGAAGCTTCCAGATCTTCTGCGTTCTTACATAGACGCAGACGTCAGTGGAAATCAAGAAGGTGGCTTCCAAGATATAGCAATAGAGGTCCTACATCTCCTACTCTCCCATCTCCTCTTTGGGCAGAAGGGAGCCTTTGGAGTTGGACAGGAACAGATAGACGCCTTCCTCAAGACATTGCGCAGAGGTAAGGTATAGCCTATCACAGGTGATCACAAAACCATGATAAAAAAGCATGTTGGGATATAAGTGAAGATGGTGATTTCCTGTTTCTTTTTAGTCGTATAAACAAAAGACAATAATACCATTTTAAATGTAAAAGTTACAATAGAACTTTGTTAAAGAATAAGTATAAAGTGAACCTAATTTCATCTGTGATGTTTTTGTTATATAAGTATAATCACAGGTAAGACTAGGCATATTTCTCTCCTATCTTTTCTCCACTTTAGGGAGGGAGACTACAACATAGTGACATGCTGCTTTTAATTTGAAGGGTTGGCCACTTTTTTTTGTTTGTTTGTTTTTGTTTTTCTTTTTTCTTTCTCTTTTTTTTTTTAAAGATTTATTTATTATGTATACAGTGTTCTGCTCAGGCCAGAAGAGGGCACCAGATCTCATTATAGATGGTTGTGAGCCACCATGTGGTTGCTGGGAATTGAACTCAGGACCTCTGGAAGAGCAGCCAGTACTCTTAACTGCTGAACCATCTCTCCAGCCCTGTTTTTTGTTTTTCAAGACAGGATTTTTCTATGTAGCCCTGGCCATCCTGGAACTCACTTTATAGACCAGCTTGGCCTGGAACTCTGAGATCTGCCTCCCGAGTCCTGGGATTAAAGGCTTTGTGCCACCACGTCCAGCTAGGTTGGCCATTTTGATAATGTATTATTTCCTCAGCAGTTTGCTTTGTAATTCAACCTCAATAAATTCCAGCCTTTTATCCTCAAAAAGAGAGAAATATGACTTCTTTACTTCCTGTTGTTGTTTGTGTAGTTCAATTAAAACTGCATCAAATTTTTCAATCACAAGAAACGTTTATAGATGTAATGCATTCTGTTCCCTTGTAATGAATTCTGCCCTTCATATGGGAATTTTGCTATAAAAGTTTAATATGTAGCACGAATTGATAAACAGCTGCTGGAATCTACACAGGAAAAGTTAAAAAGTATACACGTGAGCTGTCCTGGCTGTCCTACCAACATGCCTCTGCTTTCTGAGTGCTGGGATTAAAGGTGTACATGACCACGCTCAGCCATAAACTGCTTGAATTTGAATATGAACTTGCAGAAGAATTGGGTGTGAAGGGATTTTAGAGCAGCAGCATAAGGAGAGATACACATTTATGTGTTGCTGGGCATTGAACCCAGGACCTCAGGCATGCCACACAGACTCTTAATGTGCTGCATCTTTAGCCTCTAGGTTGTTGTCTTTAGTTGTTGATAACAGTTGTATTCTCTCTGTGTCTTCAGATTTTCCCCAAGAGCGTTGTCCTGTGGTGCTTGCACCACTTTTATACCCTGAAAAACGGGACATTCTAATGGACAGGATCTTGCCTGATTCTGGAGGGGTAGCTAAAACCATGATGGAGAGCTCTCTGGCTGATTTCATGCAAGAAGTAGGCTATGGCTTTTGTGCAAGGTTGGTAGTAAGACATAACAAAGTTTTGGCTGTTCTTAAGCATAATTGAAAACAAGTATACAAAATTGTGTAGTTATTGTGTGCATCAGGATTGTCGCTTCTGAATTTTAATTTCCCACACACTAGTCTAGTGTTGGTGTCAGCTATAAATATGCTAGGGCTTGAACTTGGGACTTCTCAGGCCTACCAGTTTCTAAAATTTAGGAACCAAGTTCTTAATCACCAGGATAGTCATATTTAGCATATGCACTCACTTTGCTATTTTGAATTAAACTTCTAGAAGCAACATGAAAGGGATATGATACATTTTCAAGGTTTTCTAAATATTTGAGTAATCAGATTGACCTTTGAGTGTGTGATTAGCCCCATTTTTTGTGCTGGTGAGAGAGCTCAGCTGGTAAAGGTGTTGATGACTTGGGTTCAGTCTCTGGGACCCTTTTGATGGAAGGACAGGACAGATTCCACCCGAGTTGTCCTCTGGTGTCTGAACAAATGGTGCGCGCACGAGCGCGCACACGCATACATGCACAGTGTAACTTAGAAAGGGAAGTTGAGTCATACTGAAAATTAAAGATTTTAGTTTTAGTTTTTTGGGTTTTTGTTTGTTTGTTTGTTTGTTTTTCCCCAGATAAGAGTTTCCTCTCTAGCTCTGACTGTCCTGGAACCTACTCTGTAGACCAGGCTGGTCTTGAACTCAGAGATCTGCCTGCCTCTGCCTCCTGAGTGCTGGGATTAAAGGCGTGTTCCACTACTGCCCAGCTGGAAATAACTTTTTTAAGCTAGTGATTTTTATGTTTCTAGTTGGATAAAAATAACATAAAACATTAATTTTACTATGTTAAGAATGTCACACCACAGCTCATTTATTAGTAGCTCTTTTTAGTCTTGGTGTATGAGGTAGAAGTAAGCATATTTTTAAAGTTATATTTTTGTTTCAGTATTGAAGAATGTCGCAATATAATCATGCAGTTTGGTGTTCGGGAGGTCACAGCTGCCCAGGTTGCCAGGGTTTTGGGAATGATGGCTCGAACTCATTCAGGATTAACAGATGGTATTCCATTACAGGTTTGTTGACTTCAACTATTACTCAAAAGACTTAAAATTCTGTCCTCTCCTGCTTATTAAATTGAAGTATGATTGATTGATCTAAAGATGAGATGAAAACATTCATTAGTTGGATTTGCTTAATTGTAGTTTTACTTTTATAGAGCATCTCTGCTCCTGGCAGTGGGATCTGGAGTGATGGAAAAGATAAAAGTGAAGGCGCACAGGCACACACCTGGAATGTAGAGGTTTTGATTGATGTTCTTAAAGAACTGGTGAGTACATGTGGCCAGGACTTTGAGTTCATTATGTCCCCCAAGGATTTTTGTTGTTTGTTTTGTAAGTTCTGTGGCCAGCTGAATAAGAGCCTTGGATGTCTTCTTCCTGTCAGTTTTCCTCTTAGTTTTGAAACAATATCTCACTTAATCTAGTGTCATTGATTCAGCTAGGTTGTCTGGCCAGTGACTGCCACAGGTCCATCTGTTGTGCTGTCCCCATGCCACCTTCCCAGCTTTTGTTTTGGATGTACTAGGTATTGGACTCAGTGTTCTGGAGACTGGCACAAGTAAGCTGTCTCTGTAGTTCCTATTTTACAGGTCGGAGCTAAAATGGCGAATTGGATTTGGGTTTTTTTCAAGCTAGGGTTTCTCTGTGTAACAGCTCTCGCTGTCCTGGAACTTGATTTGTAGACTATGCTGGCCTCAAACTCACAGAGATCCCCGTCTGCCTCTGCCTCCCAAATGCTGGGATTAAAGGCGTGCACAGCACTACCTGGCAAAATGGTGAATTGTTAAGTGTAGTCTTTGGTCAGGTTCTGGGATGGGCTAACTGGTTGCAAAGTAATAACTAAAGAATTATTGAGAAGGCGAGCCTGAATGTGTGTGTGTGTGTGTGTGTGTGTGTGTGTGTGTGTGTGTAGCAAAAGTACATCTTTATTACACATTGGTCTTTATTTTCTGATTATTCAGAAACTAATTGGCCATCCATATAAAGAAAATACCTGGATGAAATATGAAAGTGCTTAAATAAAACATAAATGACAAATTGGATAGTAAGAGGGATTGATGAAATTTATGCAGCAGGAGACTAGTAAATTCACATGTAATTTCTTGATAAAATATCAAAGAACAAAATACAAGAATTATAGGGCTGGAGAGAAGGCTCAGCAGTTTCTAGTACTGGCTGCTGTTCCAGAGGATCCAGATTCAATTCCCAGCACCCACATGGCAGCTCACAACTGTCTGACTCCAGTTCCAGAGTGATTGACATCCTCACACAGACATAAATGCAAGCAAAAGACCAGTGCACATAAAATAAAAGTAATTAAAAAATTACTTAACACAGGTTCGAGTGGTGATGCATGCCTGTGAGACTACCTTAAAAAAACAACAGATAGTAATATTTTTTAGAGTTACTTAAATGAAATTGGAAATATGGATCAGTCGTAGAGTGCTTGCCCAGCATGCTGAAAGCTATGTTCAGTCTTAGCACAACAGAAAAGACAAAACCAAAATCCTCAGGAGCTGGAGCTAGGTAGCACAGTGCAGCCTTGAATTTGATTTGAACTCACATCCTCTACCTCCAGAATGCTATGACCACAGACATGTACCACCAACCCTGGCAAGATCTGAATAGACTTTTTGGTGGGTGATTAGAATAGAATCTAGGACCTCAGTACATGTTAGACATTCTGCCTGAGCTGTTATACCCAGCTCATGACTCTTAGCAAACAGCAAGGTATTTATCCCAGTTCTCATTTTTAGTTTTCATGTTTACAACTTACTACCAAGACCTAGTTGCACAGAACCCTTGTGTTCTCTCATAACTTCACTATTAACAGAATTAGTGGGCTTTACTCTATTTTCTAATAGTTTCAAGGATCAAAGCCAATGCTTTGATTTTTGTGTGTTGATAGGCACGTGTATGTCTGTTTGGTAGTCAGGGTTGATGTTTGTTGTCTTCCTAAATCACTCTCCACCTTTGTGTGTGTGTGTGTCACTTGGCACGAAAAAGTCAGAGGACAACCTTACTTGTTGCTTTCCATCTTGACTGAGACAGGGTCTCATATTTGTCTTGTTTTGGTGCTGCCTATTCCAGTCTGGTTAGCTCAGTCTTGTAGGGATTCTTCTACCTGTGCTTCTCATTTTGCTGGAGGAGCACTGGGATGACAGGAGCACACCCACATTGTAACATCATTGGTTCTGGGGCTTCAGACTGCATCAGTAACACATCCAGGTGCCTTATCTCCTGAGCCATTTTCCTAGTCTTTCACCATATTTTTTTGAGATGGTCTCTAGTCTGCCTGGATCTCATCAACTTGCCTAGGTTACCTGGTCAATGATCTCTAGGGACTGTTTTCTCAGCTCTGAGATTACAGATATGTGATGGTTTGTGTTTGTTTGAGACAGGGTCCACCTGCCTCTGCCTCCAAAGTGCTGGGATTAAAGTCATGTCCAGCTTTGTTGCTTTTTCAAACATGGATTCTAGGCATAACTCATGAATTTTCACTTGCAACTGAGATATCTCCTTAGTCCAGTCAGTGGTTCTCAACCTTCCTAATCCTTCAACCGTTTTATATATATATATATATATATTAAATATTAAATTAAATATATATATATAAATAATCCTCATGTTGTGGCCACCCCCAACCATAAAATTATTTTCAGCGCTACTTCGTAACTGTAATTTTGCTACTGTGTGTACTATAATGTTGTCATCTGTGTTTTCTGATGGTTTTTGCCGACACCTGTAAAGGGCCACTTGACCTCTCCCCTCCTGAGGGTTCGTGACCCACAGGTTGAGAACCACTGCTCTAGTTACTTGTGGGATTGTGTATATTTTTTGTTACTTGTTTCTTTTTTTTTTTTTTTATAGATCCCCTTTTTATTTTTGTCTTGTATTGAGAATAAGTTTTTTCTTTTCTTTTTTTTATTAAGAAATTTATCCCTTTAACCCTACAAATAAATACATATAAAAACTTTCCCCAGTAAAATTCTTTTTTTTTTTTTTTAACTTTTATTGACTCTGTGGATTTCACATCATACATTCCAATCCCACTTATCTCCCTGTCCCAATGTGACCATCCCCCCTCCCCCC
>CABHPP010116095.1:17100-40444 GCA_902168425.1 Peromyscus attwateri
CTTGATACGGCGCCCACTGTGTTTCTCTCTCTCTCCCTCTCCATTGTTGTTGTTTTGCTTGTTTTTTGCTTTTTCGAGACAGTGTTTCTCTGTGTAGTCCTGGCTGTCTTGGAACTCACTGTAGACCAGGCTGGCCACAAACTCAGAGATTCGCCTGCCCCTGCCTCCAGAGTGCTGGAATTAAAGGCATGCACCACCACCGCCCAGCCACAATCAATCTCTTACTGAGGAGGTACTGACAGTTGACAGCTGCCGGAGGAGTTTTGTTTTTTGTTTTGGTTTTGGTTTTCTAATGTGTGACCACTGGTAGATTCCTCAAGCTGCAGTGGCTATCCCCACATCCACGTATATATGGGCTGCACTAACGGGATTCACTGAGTTGTATTTTTAAAAGAGGACATAAAGTTTAGGGGTCCATGTCAAAGAGGATTTGGGGGTAGCCATAACCTGTTACATGGTATGCATATATGAAATTCTCAAAAATAAAGAAAAACGAATACTTAAAAGAGTCTCATAAAGTTTAACTCACCATTCCAGACTTTTGAAATCCTGGGAAAACTTCTAATTTTTGACTCAATATGTAGCCAAGTTCTAGCATCTGCACTAGCATCTGCAATCACAGGGAACTTGTGCGCCAAAGCCAGGTCTGCTCACTGAACCTCAGCTCCGGGAAGCTGCATTCCTCACTCAGGTTCAGCATGCTTCAACAAAGTTCAAAAATCAGAAGAGCAAAGAGGAAAAGGATCATAGTGTAGACTAGGACTAGAACTCAAACCCTCAGTGAGTTTCATGTCTGTAAATAAGTACCATTTACTAAGAGGAAGAGTGCCAGGACTTCCATTAACACACGCCACACCACCTTTTGTTCCTTTTGTTTGTTTTTTGTTTTTTGTTTTTTTTTCGGGACAGAGTTTCTCTGTGTAGTTTTGATGCCTGTCCTGGATCTCGCTCTGTAGCCCAGGCTGACCTCAAACTCACAGAGATGTGCCTGGCTCTGCCTCCCGAGTGCTGGGATTTAAAGGCATGCACCACCACCACCCAGCTCCTTTATTTTTTTTTTATTTTTATTTTTTGTTGTTGTTGTTAGGTGGGGTTTTTGTTGTTTTATTTTGTATTATATTTAAAATTTTTGTTTGTTTGTTTGAGGTCTTTTATTTTTTTGTTGTTGTTTTTTTGTTTTGTTTTGTTTTGTTTTGTTTTCTTGAGTCAGGGTCTTACTCTGTAATATATAGCCCAGACTAGCTGAAATTACCTATGTAGCCCATGCTGGCCTCAATCTCATAGAAAACTTATTGCCTCAGCCTCCCAAGTGGTGGTTATTACAGGCATGAGCCACCACACACAGTTGTGTTGTTTTGAGACAAACATTGACTATATAGCCAACGCTGGTTTTGAACTCATAATTCCCACACCTTGCCTCTCAAGTGCTAGTATTACAGGTGTGCACACATTTCTTTAAGTAGACAAACACACGTATGTAACCCAATTTGTCCATAAATACTATGTTTTCCTTTTTTGTGGTAGATGCTAGGAAACCCAAATAAAGCTTGATATTCAGCTATTGAACATTCTTTGGCCCAAATTAAAATTAAATTAACATTTCTATTTAAATTTTTTCACTTTTATCTTATGTATTTTATTTTGAGCTTGAGGTTTGATTATGAGTTATTTTATTTTTAAGAGCATCCAAAGTATAAGAAACATCAAAATAGAAACTCTTGCCTGCTGTGATTTTACCCAAGGCATTGACGAATAAGTGAGAAAGCTCCCGGCTCTCCACGTCTCCATTCACTCCTCTTCTGATGACTTTGGAAAATAATAAAAGTGAAATACTATGGGCTTCTGCTGTAGGTAATGGCGCTCTTCTTTTGTGATCCCAAGCTTCCTTTGTGACTGTACAATTCCCTACCACTTGAAGGCTGGATTGGTAAACTCTGGGTGTCTTCTCACATTGCCTTAGTAATGTGTCATCCTCTGATGCGTCTCTTTACAGTACCAGTACAGTCTCCAAAAATGTCACCCACAAGTCTCTCCTTTTCCAGAAGTTCAATTTTGACTGTGTAACTTAGAAGCTGTGTGGATTGCAGTATATTTTGGGGCTGTGCAACCAAGCATTCATTCCTCAAAGGAGAGTAGATTTCTGACTACCAACAAGCAATCTTCAGAGCTGACCACATTTCTAGGGAAATGGATCCCTCCTCTGGTCCTTTGCAGGGAGGATGCTTGCTCTAAAGACTGGTTTGTGATGATTATTAACTGTGCCAAGAAAAACTAACTCCTTGTTAGCTGTAGGAGATTAAACTACACTCTAACTTATCTGTGATATAACACCAGAAAGCCCCTCTCAGGAGATACCAAGATCAGGAGCATTCATTGGCTCACTCCCAGGGTCTAGAACACACAGCAGCTCAGACAGGTCCCCTCTGTCTCCTTCCTTTCTTCTGCCTGGAGGACTGGCCCCACATCCTCAACCCAAAGCTGACTGAAACCCAAGCTGTGGTCCTCCTAATGGCTTGGCAACCAAAGAGGTGAGCCTCTGAGAATCCCCCTTCCTCTGAGGACAGCACACATTTCCATATGCCAGCTCTTCCCCCACTGCCCCTTCACCAGGGAAGAACATGGGACTTGGGGAATTTGTGGAGTTGGAACTCTGGGTTGTTTCTCTGTTCTCACTCTTCATCTCATTTCTGGAGAATTCCCTGCCCAGTTTGATTTCATCAAGCCCCAGGAGGCTGACTTGGCTTTCAACTGGACCAGCCCCAGTAGGTCTTTGAACACAAATAGGAATTGTTTAGGGATATGGTCTCATAAACTGACTTAATTGCTACTATTTGGCTATGTTTTAATCATTGGTTCAATTTTTATTCTTTACTCTTAAGGTAGTTGGGGAAGATCACAATCATCTGTGTGAGACACAGAAGGCGTAATTTACCTCACCAATTCCAGCCACACAACATACAGACACATTTCAACCCTTCTCTTCTATTTTTAGGTTCCCCGTTTTTCTTCTCTTAATGCTCTCTCTCTCTCTCTCTCTCTCTCTCTCTCTCTCTCTCTCTCTCTGTGTGTGTGTGTGTGTGTGTGTGTGTGTGTGTGTGTGAGTTGCTCTGTCTGTCTGTGTGTCCTATTTCTCTCCCTTTTTTCCTGTTCCCTTATCATTTTGCAATTTCTCAATTTAATGTGCCTTTGGTCATATAGAAGCTAAGAAAAGAGTCATCTTTGTATAGTCTCAGAAAGAAAAATCTACTCACTCCTTAGCAGGAGTACGATCCTATAGTGAGTTGTTTTCTTATTACGGGAGTTGGTAGAGGGAGAGCTTGGTTTTAGGCCACATCTACAAGCCAAGCTCAATACACCAATGAAAGGGATAAACAAAGGGCAAAGCAGAGAAGACGTTTATCTTCTCCTTGGCCCCACTGGGGAGAGAAACAAAGGAGTCCAATGGCACAAAGTCCTTGTTGATACTCGGTTTACATTTAAATTGGGGAAGAGCTGGGACAGGAAAACTATGTGTACAGAAGCAGTCTTTTCAAGGTGTGGTCTGGTTGATCATTGTCTCTTTCCAGTTCTACAAGAATGTTGGCTCTCAGAAGTCCTTGTCGCTTTTAAGCTGGCAGAGACCAATCTAGTTTCTACAAGATGCTCACTTCTGCTCTGGATGGAGGTCTCCCTTCAAGGATAATGACCCCTGCCCTGGTGGTATGCTGTGAGTGAGGTTCCGCTGCTCTGGGAATCCTCTGTGACCCAAGAGAAAGGCTAAAGAAAACAATATCTCTGTGCCTTAGTAAAATTAAAGGAGGTAGACAGACACAAACTAAAGGCAGAGATGCCTGGCTCTCATCCTGCTTTAGTCACCCCCTGGGCCCAAAGTGAGGAGTCAGTGCTTTTAAGAAAAGTTGCTTTTAATTGCCTGTCTCATTCTGGCCCATCTTTGAGGAACAGACTCCAAGGAATTCATAAGTGATAGTGACCAACACATCATTTTCTCCCAGAATGTTCTCTCTACATTCACCCACTATTATAATCTTTTCCCAAATTCAACTGCAAAATACAATGGGCACAGTAGGCAAGTATACATACACATATAGATACACACACACACACACACACACACACACACACACACACACACTTTGTGGAATGCTATTTTAACTACATAAAGATGTGTTACATTTATTTATGCTGCGGAATATTACTTTAACTGTGTAAAGGTGTGTTACTTTTGTTTATGCTGCATTTGTTTAGTTATCTAAAGATGTGTTGCATTTGTTTCACCTTGCCTGCCTAAGGTACCTGATTGGTCTAATAAAGAGCTGGTCAGCCAATAGATAGTCAGATAAAGGATAGGCAGGGCTGGTGGGCAGAGAAAATAAATAGAAGGAGAAATCTAGTCTCAAGAAGAATGAGGGAGAAGAGAATGAGGAGAAAGAGAGGGACACACCCAGGGCCAGAAGCCAGGCAGCCATCAGCTAGACAGACATAGAGACAGCAGGAAAGTAAGACATACAGAAAGAAAGTAAAAAAGGTGAAAATCTCCAAGGCAAATGGTAGGTAAAGAAAACAGATTAATTTAAGTTAAAGGAGCTAGCAAGAAATGAGCCTAAGCTAGGCCGAGCATTCATAATTAATAAGAAGTCTTGTGTCATGATCTGGGAGCTGGGTGGTGGCCCAAAAGAAAAGCCTGCTACACACACACACTTTGAGGTCTTGATCAAAACTCAAATTTCACCTAAGATGAGATGTTCCAGTCACTAAAGTTCTCCAAAGATCAGTTCCCTTGCTAAGAGCGGAGATCAAGATTTAATAAGCACTGGGCTTCTTTGGTTTCAAAGGATAAAATTGGTCTCAGTGGTAGAAGAATTAGCTAGCATCCCTTACTATGAAAGATAAGAGATGCCAGGTGTGGTGGTGCATGCCTTTCATCCCAGCAATGGGAGACTGAGGCAGGCAGATCTCTGAGTTCGAGGCCAGCCTGGTCTACAAAGTGAGTTCTAGGCAGACAGAGCTACACAGAGAAACCTTGTCTCGAAAAACCAAAAAAGAAAAAGGAGAAACCATAGCTCTCATACCATTATAAAATGAACACCCATCACAAGTTGTATTTAACTCATTAATTGATATTCTAAGTAGCAGATACACACATGAGCAGCAGGAATGCCGGCATGAGTAGGTTACCGAATACAAAACTAGGGAGGTGGAAGATGAGGTGTGTTTCTTACAGGCAAGCTTCACTTGGTCTCTGTGGACATAAGCACTTGTGTCACTATCAACCGTCTCCAGCTGACAGAGGTTGACAACAGCTACAAGACAAAAAAGGTAAGCACAGACCATCATATCATCAGATAACCAGAAAGGTGCATTCAATAAGACCACATGATACATGTCATAGAATACTCAATAATCTTGCTTTGTGGGGTGTTTTGTTGTTATTCCTGGTTTGTGGTTTTAGCCACCTTTCATACTTCAATGATAACAAATGTATTAAACTCTCCCTTAATATAAGGGAAACGGCCCCAGTGGCCTGAACTGACCAGCTCAACTGCCACCCAGGCCCACAGTTGGGCATTGGGTTGGCCCACCCTCACATCTACCCCACCTAGGACCTGAACCCACAGTATCTCCATGACTCAAAGCTGTCAGGGAATATGGGAGAGGAGTATGGGTGAGGATCCAATGATGACAGTGTACCAGAAACCAGAGGCCTTGAAACAGACCAATGACTCACTGCAGTGAACATCTACAAGTAAAGCTGATTGGACAAAAGGGTCTACTGTGTGACACACTGTGACTCCCAATGCCACCAGGATGAACGAAGAGGTGTCGAAGAGGTGGGAAAGATGGAAGAGCAAAGCGGGTTTTTGTTGCTGTTGTTTTGTTTTGTTTTTGTTCTTTGGGTTTTTTATTTTTCTTTTCATTTTTGTTTGTTTGCTTGTTTTGATTTTTTTTTTTAGTTTTTGTTTGGGGAGCCTCTGCAAGGGGAGAGGATATGGAGGGACTAGGAGGTGAGAAGAATTGGGGTGCATGATGTGAAACTCCCAAATATTCAATAAAGAAATTATGTTAAATATAAAAAAGAGGTCCTAGAGACTGTAGGACTAAATGGAACATGCCTCAACATAATACAAGCTATACATGAGAAAAAAAAAGTTTCCTTAATACAGAATGAAAATTTTCCTGCTTGTAACTGTTTCCATAATTATTTCTTGCTCCTTGCCATTATCTAAACTGTTAATTGACTTGATATTTCCCTCACGGGACTTTTTTTTTCCACGAAGGATATGTCACTATCAGGCAATAGGACAATGGTTGGACATATAACTAGAAGACCTGAATACAGACTTTACCACCTGTAGACTGTCCCACACAGTCCCGCAGCCACTTTGTCCCAAGTAAACACACAGAGACTTATATTAATTACAAACTGTATGGCCTATGGCTCAGGTTCATTGTTAACTAGCTCTTATAACTTAACTCAACCCATTTCTATTAATCTAGGTTTTGCGGTGTGGCTTCATGGCGTTACCTGTTCTCTCACATCTTGCTTCTCCTGGTGGTAACCACAGCTTCTGCTCCGACTCTATCTTTCTTCTCTATTTCTCTTAGATTTCCCGCCTGGCTCCATTCTGCCCTGCCATAGGCCAATGCAGCTTTATTTATTAACCAATGGGAGCAACACATATTCACAACACACAGAAAGAATTCCCACAGCAACCACCAAAGCTTGGTCATCTGATGTGGTGATATCTTTTTCTGAAAATATCTTTTGTCGTCAAAGAAACTGAACTTTTGCCAGACCTTGCAACCAAGTTAATAATGTGCCCCTAGGTCATTTAAAACTATGTATTCTAATTGTTATCCTACTGTGTACTCAGCCTGTTTAAAACCTGCCTTTAAAAAAAAATCACCAGGCCGTGGTGGCACATGCCTTTAATCCCAGCACTCGGGAGGCAGAGGCAGGCAGATCTCTGTGAATTCAAAGCCAACCTGGTCTGCAAAGTGAGTTCCAGGACAGCCAGAGCTCTCACACAGAGCAACTCTGTCTCAAAAAAACCAAAAAAAGAAAAAAAAAGAAAGAGAGAAAATCAATATAACCAACCAATCTTACTATGCCTAGGATTTCTTCTGTGTCTTAGTCACTGTTCTATTGCTATGAAGAAACACCATGACCAAGGCAACTCTTATAAAAGAAAGCATTTATTTGGATGCCCACTTACAGTTTTAGAGGGTTAGCCCATGGTCATCATGGTAGGGAGCAGACAGGCATGGTGCTGATGCAGTAGCAAGGAGCTTTACATCCTGATCCACAGGCAGCAGGCAGAGGAAGACACTGGGCCTGGCATGGACTTTTGAAACTTCAAAGCCCACCCCCAAGTGACACACCTCCTCCAACAAGGCTACACCTCCCAATCCTTCTCAGACAGTTCCACTAACTGGGGATCAAATATTCAAATGTATGAGCCTATGGGAGCCATTCTCATTCAAACCAACACATCATGCAATCAACTTTTACAAAATAAGCTAAATTCATAGCATTAGTCTTAACCTATGTACTCTTCCATGCCCCTGACCTAGAATAATGTACGTGGATATGTGTACATTGTGGTAATTATTTACTGACAGCAGTCAACAGGTTGAGAGAAATCTTCAAAAATAAATATCCCATAAATGCTGGAAGGAACCTATGGTTATAGGTTGATGAAATCGGTGTGCAGTTTTGAGTGTTATTCTGGGTCAGTTGATGTCAGTAAGTAGCTTCTTCCCCTGTAAAACTCTGTTTAAGATTTCCTTTTTAGCAGGGTGGTGGCAGCGCACACCTTTAATACCAGTATTCGGGAAGCAGAGGTAAGTGGATTTCTGTGAGTTCAAGGCCAGTCTGGTCTACAGAGTGAGTTCCAGGACAGTCAGGGCTATACAAAGAAACTCTGTCTCTGGGGGGAAAATTTTTTGTTTTCTTTTTTAAGAGGAATTTTTCATCCCTTTCCCAAAACATGCTTTGTGTGCTGTTCAATAAACAGAGAAAAAAGCCCTTTGTTATATACAGGCATCAGGGAGAGACACACAACAGAGAGAACACAGAGCACAAACCACAAAAGACACAGGAAGAGAAATGAAGAACCCTAATTTGGGTTGCTCTTGATCTAAACTACTCCAACAGGAAGTCTCTTTCTTCATTCCTCAATGTAACATGGGACACAATCTGACATCGCACACTTTACTTTTTCTCCTATCAAATCAGAGGACTGATAAGAACTAATAATTCTCAAACTTACTAAAGTCAAGGATATCACATATGGAGCCTGGGAGATGGCTCAGCAGTTAAGAGCATACGCTGCTTTGCAGAGGACTCCAGTTTGGTCCCCAGAACCCAAATCCATCAGGCGGCTTATGATTGGCTGTAACTCCACCTCCAGGAGATCCGATGCCTCTGGCCTCTCGGGGACGTCCACACTCACATAAAAATTCCCACACACAGGTATACACACATGCACAGAATTTTAAATAATAAAAAAAAAGTTTTTAAAAAGAATATCATTTGTTGTGTCTTTCACATCCACTGGGAAAAACCGAAGACTTAGACTCAATTTCAAATTTAGATTAGATGAACTTATTCTTACTGCTAGCAGAAGGACGGCATCGGTAGAGTCAAACGGCATGCCGTGCTGAAGGGGGCTGAAGGAAGGGCTTATAAAGGTGGGTATCAGAGGTGCGCATTCCACTATCTATGGAGTCCACAGTCTGCAAGAAAATTGTTTTACTTCCCCCAGTTGTTTTTCTTTCCCGTTATATAGTAGTAAAAAGACCACTTCCTCCCAATCCTACAGCGATAAGTTTACAAAAGCCAAAGTCAGTGATGAAATATCTCACAGCTTCAACACCATTATCCTATTCTTATCTCACTTGTGGGCCACTAGGATCTCACAGGCACTCCAGGACCAAAGTTAAAGGCCCTTAAGGAATGCCTCGTACCATATTAGGTTTCTTTAGCCATCACAGGTGAATTGTGTGTAAGTTATTACACAGGTCTGAGACTCTGGGGGAAGTCTCTAATGACTGGGTTAGAGCAGTTTATTTCTGGGCAGGCAATAACACAGAGGCCTCAGCTTAGGGCTGGCTGTCACGTCCCCACACTATTCATTGTTTTTCTTCATGGGTCTCTTATATCAAACAATCCTATATAATATTTGCTAGATAATAAATTTGATTGCATATAACAAGATGCCTTCTTTTCTTTTGTGAGTAAGAACCTGCCTCTGCCTCCTGAGTGCTGGGATTAAAGGCATGAGCTACCACACCTGGCTTAACAAGATGTTTTGGTGCAGAAAACAAAATTATCTTTGGTTAATCTGTGGCTATAATAGAAATGACTGTATGATCTGCCTTAACAGCTTTTCTTTTTTTTTTCTTTTTGAGATTAATATATCATTTTCCCCTTACCTTTAATCTCTCCAAAGTCTTTAATCCCTCCAAATCCTCCCATATTCTCTTCCTTGCTCTTTCAAATTCACGGCCTCTTTTTCTATTAGTTGTTATTGCATGTGTGTGTCTGTGTGTGTGTGTGTGTGTGTGTGTGTGTGTGTCTGTGTGTGTGTTCTCTTAAATATAACTATGAGACCAAAACAGGAACAATATACCTTGCAGATTAAGGGTTCTGTTTGCAGTTAAGACAGTTAATAAATCTGTTTGTCCTATGTTAAGTCCTTGCAAGTTACAGTTTCTATTTGTAATTAAGAAGTTTCTGTTGGTCCTGTGCAGGTTAAGGTTTCTATTTGTAGTTAAATAATGAGTCCTTGGTTGTCCTGTGTTAAGTCCTTGTAAGTTAAGGTTTTTATTTGTAATTAAGAGTAAGTTCCTGTTTCTTAGATCTGATGTAAACTGCCCGCAACCCCATTCACATGATGTATATCCTTACCCTTACTCCTTCCCCTTTATTCTATCTTTCTAACTATGTTTAACAGCCAACTCTCTCACCCCTGTGAACTCCTTATCTCTCCTCTAAAAGGGACTTCAAGAGGCCAGCAGGGGCTGCTCTTTCAAATCCAGACTTAGGGTGAGACAGCCAGCTGGACAGTCCTGGGTGCACCTCAAAATACAGCTTGCTTTAAATGAACATTTGTGGAGTTGGTCTTTTCTCCCCACTATCCTCAGGTTTAACAAAACCTGCTCAGTCTACATGTGGTAGTTTGAATGCAATCGGTCCCCATAAGCTCATGGGGAGTGGCACTATTAGGAGGTATGGCATTGTTGGAGTAGGTAGGTATGGTCTTATTGGAGGAAGTATGTCACTGTAGGGGTGGGCTTTGAGGTCTTATATATGCTCAAGCCATGCCCAGTGTCTCAGTTCACTTCCAATTGCCTTCGGATCAAAAATGTAGAATTCTCAGCTCCTTCTCCAGCACCATGTCTGCCTGCATGCTGCCATGTCCCACTATGATGATAATGGTCTGAACCTCTGAACTGTAAGCCACCCAGTTAAATTTATAAGAGTTGCTGTGGTCATAGTGTCTCTTCACAGCAATAGTAACCCTAACTAAGACACTATATAATGTTACTTGGGCTGACAATGTGGTATTGGGTAATCAATTGCGCTCTTCCTTAGGGCCGACTATTTCCCACTCTCAGTATTTCTTAGTTGTGTGTAGTTCATTGTGTAGGATTGAGGCTTTGTGGGCTCCACCTACACCACACCCCACCCCCATCCACTTCAGCATGTCTATTATTATCATCCTTGTTAACATTTTAAGCATTAAAAAACAGTGTAAAGAGTCCACATAACTGCAACTGAAATCCAGAAGTGCATTATTATTATAATTATTGTTATTATTGTCAACTATTAGAAGGTAGTTATTGTAGAATGCAGAGTTCTTTAACCTTCCTACCAGATAAGGATCTAAACTTATTAATTTTATGATATTTGTTCTTTCAGGACAGGCAGAAATTGGAATTTTATCTGCTAGTCATGTACACAAAGCTGAAAAAAATACAAGTGACTATGGGACAAAGGACCTGGGATGGAACATCCATGGCAGGAGAGGAAGACTGGTCTGAGGTTTGGAGATCAGTGGCTCCACTTGATACTTTTATGCCCCCTCAAAGGCACTTCCTTTTCCACATACTAAGTCTCTATGCAGCTGTTTTCCCAGTAAACAAGGATTGGATTAACTCAAGTATTTGTGTTTCAGTTATTTATAAACCTGCAACATTCATTTCACCTTTACAAGTGTTATTTATTAAGCAGCGCAATGTTATTCATTAAGCGGCGCTGATTACTGTGTGAGAAAAGCCATGAGGTACAACAAAACCCACTATAAGAGGTTATTAAGAGAAGGACCAAGTGAGCTCCAGGAAAGGCGCAAAGCTACACAGAGAAACCCTGTCTCGAAAAAAACCAAAAAAAAGAGAGAGAGAGAGAGAGAAGGAAATAGGAAAGATGTGCATCGGCCTATGGAATGCTATGGAATGACTGTGCAGGAAGAGAAGGGAGGAATAAATGGAACCCGCTTTTATAGGTTCTCCGGCCCACATGCGCATATAGGTTTACATAGCTACACCACTCATGATATGTAGATTGTGTGATCACGCTGCATGCAAATTACATGATCACACAGCACACGGATTACATAGGATGTAAGGCCCTGGGATGATCAAGCATCTTGCCAGTGCATTGTGGTCATGTGGCTGGGGGAGTGGCTGGGAATTCTAACAACAACAAACCAAGACAGAATCCTGCAACTTGAAGGATCTCCTCTCTCCTCCCTCTGAACCTGCTTACCTCCCACTAGAAAGATGGGCAGACTCTTACCTCATATTGATGGCCAGGGCCTGCACTGGGATAGCTTGAGGCAGTGTCTCACGGGTGAGGTGTGGAGGAAAAACAAATGAAGCACGCCACAAACTTGAAGAGGAAGATCTTTTACTTTCTCTTCTGTCCCCAGCCCAGCCTTGCACACCTCAAGTAAATACACACACACACACACACACACACACACACACAGAAAGTTTGAAGCACAAGCATTTGTTATCTTATAGGCGGTGTATGTAGCTCAACTGGTTACCTCTATCTCAAGGTCTCCTATAAGATGACAATTAAGGTGTCAGCCACGGCCTGACCCTGTGATCCCACCTCAGACCTCTGTGAGGAAGGATCTGCTTCCAAGGTCTCATGTGGTTGTTGTCACTATTTAGTTTCTCTGGGGCTACTGAGGTGGGTTCCTTTCTGGTCACAGCTGGAAGCGTCCCTCTGCCCCTTGCCCTGTTGTCCTCTCCATAGGAAAGCTCGTAGCATGGCAGCTGACTTCTAATACAAGATGGGGACAGGGAGGGGAGGAGAGAGAGAAAGGAAGAGAGAGGCAGAGACAGAGAGCACTCAGCTGGAAGAAGAACATGCAGCAAGGACAATGTGGTTTTTTAATAATCTCAGATGTGACAGTTGGTCATGTTTGCTAGTTTCTATTATTAGAACTGGATAATGAGGCTTGACACAGACTCAAGGCAAGGGAACTGCACACGGGCATGAAGACCAGAAGCCAATCCAGTGGCTACCAATCACATAACTCAAATCCCAAATTAATGAAAGGTTATGCAAATTCACCTTCTTACAGCTCTCCTCGCCTCCATATGCAACATAGACAGCAACTCCTTTTCTTGGCCTAAGAGGAGCTGCTTTGAGGAAAAGCATTTTATCTTCCAAGATTGCTGTAAGTATGTTCTAATACGCTTAATACCCTACCTATCCCCATTACAGTTACATAATTACCTAGTCATTGGTCTGCCTCCAAAACCTTCTGTAAGCCCTGTGAAGGCATCAGCCTTGTCTTGTAATACCCAGAACTGAGCAAAGGACCAAAAATATAAAAGTACAAAAATACAAAGTAAATGTTCACAGAATTTATTAAATGAGTCTTCTCAAAATATGGAATTTATGTCTTGCTTCTTGTTAAAACTCATCAGTGACTCTTGTTACAAAGGAGACAGAGTCCAGACTCTTAGAATAGCAGTCAAGTTCCTACCTAGCTGGACCTACCCAGCCTTGTACTCTGTCACCCCAAGGCACACAGCTCCACCATCAACAAAACAACCACATCATCTCTGAACCTAACTCATCCTTTCAAGTCTCTTGCCCTCTGCCTCATATGTCCCTCTCTGTGTCATGTCTGTCAAACTCCTACTCCTCCGTCAACAGGGATGTTTTCTGAAGTACATCCCAGTGGTCTTCTGCTTGGTCCACCACCTTCTTGAGGTCACTTACTCTATGCTGATCTTACACCCAACTGCTTGCACAACTGTCTCCCTGCCAAGATTATGAACTGCTTCAGAGTGCCAGCTGCGTGTTGTTCAGCCTCCATGGCTATTATAAAGTAGCTCTGCTATAAATATGTGAAGAATGAATAGCTAGATACTAACATAAACATACACTAAAGATCCTTCTCTGTCTTACTAAGGTATGAAGACAATCTCTCCTAGATCCACACTGTTAAATTAAATGCAATTGCAAGTCCATATATCTTCAGTGGTTAACTTTATGTAACTAAATTGTGTACTATATTTAAAAGAGTATGTTTTATTACAAAATTTGGTATTATGTTGTTCAGGGTTTTCTTTCCTTATACCAGTCTTCATATACTGTGAATTTTGCCCATGACTTTTAGGGTAAATTCTTTACACCACAGCGTGCTTTGAATTTTCATGCAAACTCTCAATCCTTGTATGTGTAAAACGTAAAGGAAAGGTGAAACATCCTAGTAAGGAAAAAAAATCAACAAAGAGGAACTCTCTTACCAAGAAGCCTTCTATCATTTCAGACTTGCAGAAAACAAGGCTGTTTCTTGAAATATATTTGAATACATTTTGAGGAGCAGCACAGTGAGACTCGTTGGACTCACAGTGGCTCAGAACATTTAGTAATTAATGAAGTAAGCCATGCAGTGTCTCTTCCCCTACTTGGGTGTTTGAATACTGATGCTGAACCAAACTGCCTATGTCTAACCTCAATTCTAGTATTAGCTGTTCATGATCTTGGCTTAATTTAATCACTGGGTACTTCCATCTCCTTATCTGTCCACAGAAGTAAAAACACATCTCATGGGTTTTGTTGAAGGTAAGTGAGTTATAACTAAATGAGTTAGGTGGAAATTATCAATCCCCTTACACAAGCCCTTGGGAAGCCAACTACTAACCCAAGATAACTAACTGCACTGTCTTTTAAAGAACATCTGGAATTGAGAAATAGCTAAACATTGCAATCTACTATGAATTAATAGCATCCAATGTCAATATCAGCTACTGATGCATTTTTCAGAAGAAACTCAACAGGACTAAACACTTCCAACATGACTCAAAGGACAAAAAATGTTGGAAAGGATGATGAGATGCATCCTTTATACATCGTCATGACTGCACCTCTGTGTGCTATAAGCACTGATACCCTTGCAATCACCAGCTGGCAGGACTTTGAGCACCATACTCTTGACAAGGGGTGGAGCATGCTGTAGTTATTCCACCTAATCACACAGTATCCAGAGCAGTGTCTCACAGACAGCACAGACCACATTCCGGAATAGATGTGACTAGCAAATGTCTCTGAGGGACCCAAAGATCCCTTTTTGGTTATTATCTTTCCAAAAGTGAAGACAAATCCTCAGTTAAATAGAAGATGAATTTTGATCACGAGTTTTGTCTTTCTGGTCTGTGTAACTCTTTAAAACAATACAATAAAAAAATTGTATCATACTTTGTACAAACTCAGAATGCAAAGACCCAGTGGGGAGGATTTCTGGGTTGTTTGTCTTTACAGTTTTGTAGTTATTTGTTTTTTTACTCTTTGGGGGCCTGCCACCCAGCTCCCAAATAAATACACAGAGACTTATTCTTACTTATGAATGTCCAGCCTTAGCTTGACTTGTTTGTAGCCAGATTTTCTAACTTAAATTATCCCATTTTTCTTTAACTACATTTGCCTCTGGGATTTTACCTTTCTTTATTCTACATATCTTTCTTTCCTTCCTACTCAGTGGCTGGCTAGGTGACTAGGTGGCTGGTCCCTGGCATCCTCCTCTCCTCCTTTTCTCTCTCCTCCCTCTTCTTCTATTCATTCTCTATATATGCTATCCCTGCCTATTCCTGCCCAGCTACTGGCCATTCAGTTCTTTATTAGACCAATCAGGTGTTTTAGGCAGACAAAGTAACACAGCTTTACAGAGTTAAACAAATACAACATAAAAGAATGCAACATATCTTTGCATCATTAAACAAATATTCCACAGCATAAACAAATGTAACACAACTTACACTAATATTCCACAACACAGTTCCCTCCTTCAGAAATATCCTTCCTGTTCAAACACCAACAACTCCCCACGCACCCTGATCATTTTTA
Organism: Peromyscus attwateri; assembly: GCA_902168425.1. Lineage (NCBI taxonomy): Eukaryota > Metazoa > Chordata > Mammalia > Rodentia > Cricetidae > Peromyscus > Peromyscus attwateri. The sequence goes on from CABHPP010116095.1 coordinate 32,474, forward strand.
CCCATCATGGTCATTACCTCATAAAACTGTTATCTGTCAGCCCTTGGTGTAATTACAGTTTAGTTGTTAAATCTCGTTGAATTTTTCCTTCAAGGCAGGAAGTACTTCCTACTGGCTCTTTTCTGCTTCCTTTCTACTTAAAGCAAATGGATACATAGTACACAGTAGATAGAGCACAATAAGTAGTTTCTTACTGCTAGGTTTTTATGTCATTAAGTGAGTATATCATTAAATAACTAGAGAATCATAAAACTAACGTGTACCCCATTCCTTATAAAAATGGTAATCCATCTATGTTCTGATATCATTGCCTTGAGAGAAATGATTATCATCCCACTGTTGTGTAACAGGTTTTTTTCTTCCCCAGAATTGAAACATTCCATCTTGCAGGAATCTCCTTAAGCAGAAAGGTATACAACTCCAAATTTGTTTCAGGAAGTTCCTGAAACTGATCCGATTCACTAGGCCCTTCCCTTCCCTAGTTAAGAAAACTACTGAGAGTCACTCTCAGACAAGCTAAGCTACAAAGAAGCTTAGACAAGGCAAGCTGCAAAGAAGACTCTGAGGCTAGACCATCTGCCTAAAAGAAACAAAAACTAAGCAGGCTGCCCAGAAGAGGTTTAGAACAATGAAATCCCTTGGAAAGAACACTCTTCAAACTGTTGAGCTACCTGCAGGTTGTGCAGTGTGCTCCAGGTTCCCAGCTTCTGTAAGCTCCCACCCCACGGTGGGGTGGGCTTTGGTGATGTAGCTGTCTTGGAGTCATTTCTGCTGCAGTAATTAATCTTTCACCAGTATTCCTGTAAGTAACCTCAATAAAACCCATTGGTTCACCCATTTGGACTTTGGTGGTATCCATATTTCCATCTGTTGTGGATTTTCTACCTGGGGTGAGTAGACGTGTGTGTTGTGTCTCCTCTGGTAAAATTTTGTCACACAACTCCTACTAAGAATCATAATAATGAGACCTTTCCTTCAAAGTGTCCATTCTATGTCTATCGTTGTGGATTAGATTTGTTTTATGTGGCTCCAAATTTGGATCAGTATTTTCTCTCTCCAACTCCAGAGAAGTTCAAGTAATAAAGAAGGTTTTCCATATTGTGTAGATATAGCAAGTTATAAACAGGAGAGGATGAGGAGAAAGAAGAGGAGGAGGCAGGGGTTGGAGGGAGGGATGGGGAAAGAGAGAAAGAGAAAGAGAGGGAGAAACTAACTTAAAGAACAGCATTCACGATTTTAGAGATGAATTGAGATGAGCGTATGTAGTCTCCAAATAAAATGATTTTTAAAAAGTCTATTTTACTATCTCTATTTAACTCTAAGGCTCAGGGAACACCCTGGAGGCACGGGCAGAAAGAACATAAAAAACGAAAGGATGAGGAGGAGTGCTGTGAAAACACTTGTCTACTGGACATGGCATGATTACTGCTCTCATGAACTCAGAGAGCTGTGGTCACCTGCACAAGATCAAACCTGCCAGAAGTCCAGTATGTAGAGGGAGGTCTCAAGAGGCCCCACTCCTAGCTAAGAAGTTATTGTCACTTATGATTCCTAGGGCAGAGATGGGCATTTTTCTTGAGTAGTGTAGTCACTGGTAAGTTTCCCACATTCCTGCAGGCAACATTAAGTAAAATTAATAGCATGAGCGTGCACTCTTGCACGTCCTCACACACAGGCACACGGTGAAAGTAGGAAAGCAATTTGTTAGAAAGAAGGGGTTCAAAGAGAGTGGAAGAATAAAAGAGGGGAATGTGAGTGAATATAATCAAAATACACTATAGGCATGTATAAAATTATTAAAAAATAATTTTAAATATTTTTAAGGTCTGGAGAGATGGCTCAGTGGTTAAGAGCATTAGCTGGTCTTCCAGAGAACCAAAATTCAATTCTCAGCATCCACATGGTAGCTCATAACTGTCTATAACACCAGTCCCAAGGCCTTCAGGGCACCAAGTGCACATGTTATACACAAATTTTTATGCAAACAAAACACCCATATACATTAAATAAATAAATATTTAAAATGGTAAGTAGCACATTGGAAACTCTCTTTAGAAAAGCCCACATCCCTCTTTCAGGTGTGCCTTAATCTTTCCCTGTATGCCCTTCTCTCTATATTTAATAAATTCCAACTCTGTTTCAGAGAAAGAGAGAGACCACTGTTTTCTCTTAATGTATTTCTTGATCCTCATGACTAATTCAGAATTTAAGTATTGGAAATATTTTCATCTCCATTTTCCAAAATGACTAACCTGAGGCTGAGGAAAGGAAACTAGCCTTTAAAACAAAACTAACAGTATAAAACATGAAATTAGGGCTGGAGAGATGGCTCAGAGGTTAAGAGCACTGGCTGCTCTTCCAAAGGTCCTGAGTTCAATTCCCAGCAACCACATGGTGGCTCACTACCATCCAGAATGAGATCTGGTGCCCTCTTCTGGCCTGCACGGATGCATGCAGGCCAGAACACTGTATACATAATAAATAAATAAAACTTTAAAAAAAAAAAAAAAAAAAACATGAAATTAACAGTAGCAACCAGTGGCAAATCAGCCCCCATTTCCTCATACCGCATATGTTCAACTCAGGATTTCTACCGAGCAAGTTGTAAAGGATTATTTAGACTGTTTCATGTGTTTGGACCAAAAGCAATTTCATTATCACTCTCCTCAAGGCATCCTTGAGTTCTCTGTTCCTCATGCTGTAGATCAAGGGGTTCAGTACAGGGGTGATGAATGTGTAAACCACAGATACTACCTGGCCCCGCTCAGGAGAGTAACTGGAACTGGGACATAAGTAGATGAGGCTTCCACATCCATACTGCAGGAGGACCACAGTCAGGTGGGAGGAACAGGTAGAGAAGGCTTTGTGCCTCCCCTCAGCTGAGCGGATCTTCAGGATGGCATCTACAATGAAGACATAGGACAGAGTGATGAGGAGGAAAGGGATGGTGAGGACGATGACACTGACCACAAACAGAGTGGCCTCGTGGACACGGGTGTCTGCACACGCCAGTCTCATGACAGGGAGGACATCACAGTAGAACAGGCTGATTTCCTTACTGCTACAGAAAGGCAGTCGAAAGATGAGCACAGTCAACTGCATGGCCAAGATGAAACCCAGCAACAGGGACCCCAGGGCCAGCTGGACACACAAGTGCCAGCTCATGATGAGGCTGTAGCGCAGAGGGTGACAGATGGCCACAAACCGGTCATAGGCCATGATGGCCAGCAGAATACAGTCAGCACTGCCCAGGAAGATGAAGAAGAACATCTGGGTACCACAGCCTGCCAGGGAGACCACAGTTCTCTCTGTGGACAGGACGCTGGCCAGAGTCAAGGGAGCTATGGTAGAAGAATAGAAGATCTCCAGGCTGGCCAGGTTTGCCAGGAAGAAGTACATAGGGGTATGGAGACACCGATTGATACAGATGGTGAGGACGATGGACGTGTTTCCTCCGATGCTGACCAGGTACATCGTGAGAAAGACCACAAAAATCAGCATCTGCAGCTCGGGAAGTTTGGAGAAGGGGCGGAAGTGGAAGAGGATCATCCCAGTCTGGTTTCCTTCTTCCATGTGCTTAGTGCATTGGGTCTGCTACTGGCACAGGTGACACCCCTGAGGATAGACAGAACGCACCTGGAGGACACTTGTCATTATTCTTTTTTTTTTGAGCTTTTTATATGAATCTATTTAATTTGGAAGTGTGTATGCACACATATCATTCATATATATATATATATATATATATATATATATATACACATGATAACTGGTCAAATAAGGTACAGAAATGTTTATCACACCAAATTATTCCACATAAGCTCTTCAGTGTGCTTCAGACATATGATGGACTTGGGACAACTGATTCCCCCCAATATTTGCATTATGTTGTTCAAATCATAACCTTGTGCTTACTGATGGTACTCTGTAATTTGATACAAATAAATTACCATATAGGAATCTTTTCTGTCTTGGCTTATGCTCAATAAAACTAAGAAGAAATTGTTATTTAGTACTGGGCCCTCTATGATTTTTTTTTTTTTTTGATTTTTCGAGACAGGGTTTCTCTGTGTAGCTTTGCGCCTTTCCTGGAGCTCACTTGGTAGCCCAGGCTGGCCTCGAACTCACAGAGATCCGCCTGGCTCTGCCTCCCGAGTGCTGGGATTAAAGGCGTGCGCCACCAACGCCCGGCCCCCTCTATGATTTTATTGATGGGATGAGGGAAAGAAATATAGTACATTATATATAAATATATGTGCACATGTATATATACACATTATAAGAGACCAGTAAGCATTCTTTTTTGTTCTGTGTTTTCATTTCTCTCAGGTGACATGTAGGAGTGGAATTACTAGATCATGTGTAAACTTTTTCTTTTCTTGAGACAGGGACTCTGTATAGTTTTTTGGTTTTTTGTTTGGTTGGTTGGTTGGTTTTTTTTTTTTCTTTTTTTTTCTTTTTGGTTTTTCAAGACAGGGTTTCTCTGTGTAAGCTTTGCACCTGTCCTGGATCTCACTCTGTAGACCAGGTTGGCCTCGAACTCACAGAGATCCTCCTACCTCTGCCTCCCAAGTGCTGGGATTAAGGGCATGCGCCACCACTGCCCGGCTCTCTCTGTGTAGTTTTATCTGTCCTGGAACTTGCTCTGTAGACCAGGCTGGCCTCCAACTCACAGAAATCCACCTGCCTCTACTACCTGATGCAGGGATTACATGCCTGCACTACCACCACCACCGGCCCATTTCCTACTCTTTATCTCAAACAGTCTATTATATTAAATTTCTCTGCTCCTTGAGACCATCTTACTGAAAGTCATCAAGGACCTCCCAATTTCTCAACCAAATAGATAGCTTTGGCATCTATATTGCATCCAAATCTGTTGGAAATTCCTTGCTTCTGGTTGCAGTGACACTGGCCCATCCTCCCACCTCTCTGGACATGGCTCAGGCAAGGCTTTTTTGGCTACTCACCAGCTGGCCTCAGATCCATGCTCTACCTTCCCATACCCCGTAGAAGTCTCTAAGGATGGCATCAGATGGGTCTCTCACACTCTAGCTTCTTAGTGTATTGGACCAAAGAGAGGAACGGGCTAGAGAATGAAAAGGAGCACAAAGAGAGACAAAGCACCCATCCCTCACACAGGCTGCCACACCCTCCCCTGGGCTGCTGCTGGAGAACCCAAGAGTCTAACTCCTAGAGTCACCTAAAGCAAGAGTGAGCCTGACCAGTCCTGCAGTTCTGATCTCTCCTCTCTGTTTATTGAACAGCAGAGCAAATGGAAAGGGAATGAGAAACTTTAGTCTTAATCCTTTACAGGAGTCTCATGAGAGAAGAAATTGTTGCTTTCTGACCCTACTGGCACAGATCAGCACACAAAGCCATAAACAGATGTTATCAGCTTATGCCCACATGTTGCTTTCAACATTTTTGTAGTAGGCGTTGTTTTCAATGGTAGGTGGACTTATGTCAAATTGCCACATCTTACATGTACATTGTTCTGAGTTAGGGGCATGAATGAGTCACAGAGGAGAAATGGGGAACACCATACTGAACACAGAACACATTCATCTTAGCTTGTAAATGTTAATTACACTGGGAGCCCAAAGCATAGTTAAGGTTGATTACATTTTTTCAAGGTCAGTCAATTCTAAACAGGTTGAGTACATAACATATAAGCAGAATGAGTCCATAGTTCTAAATGATCTTAAAGCATATTGTTCACTTGGCTCCAGTTTGGGTGAAGTCTGATTTGCAGAGGTAAGCTACAGGAGGCGTTTCTCGGTAAAGCCACTCTCATATGTCTCCCTCTTCCCCCTTGATTCTGTGACCACAGCTCTGAGTGAGTAGGCTATCTGTCGTAGCTGGGTGTGCCTAGGTTTCAATGACGTGTTTCTCTTCCCTGTTACTTGAGGCTCAAGGGTAGAAAAAGCTTCCCATAATCATGGGTCCTGACTGCATCATCATCTCCCATGGGTTCCTTGAATTCTACCCTTGCCTCTGTAAATGAACCCAACACTAATTCCTGTACTCAGAGAATTACAGCAGACTGTAATGCACAACTAAAGAATTCTTAAAGGGGCAAAGGTCCTATATTTTAAACTTTTTTAAGCTTTCTTATTTATTGAATTTTTTTCCAGTGACTGTAACAATAAAAATGAATTTCACTGCAAGTTTGCATAGTTAATAAATTAGACCTACAGAAATACACACAAACATAAACAACCAAGTAAGTATGCATATAATCACACAACATTACTACCCTATTTCCTGCAGAAGTGAGCATGGACATTGTTCTTTCTCTAATGAATCAACCCTTGTCTTAGTTCAGGATATTTTTTAAAAATCATTGACTAAGTACCTTAGACCATAGATTTCTATTGCTCACAATCCTCAAGGCCAGGAATCCCAAGTTCAAGGTAGCCATAGGTTGGGTCACAGTGAGGGTCCTTGTTCTGGATGGCAGATTGCTGCCTCCTTCTTCTGTAGCCTCACATGGCAGAGAGGAAACTATACCCACTTCCTCCTCTAGAGGAGCACTAATCCCTTCACAGAGCTTTCATGCCATGTCCTCATCTAAGCCTACTTCCTCCTCAGGCCCTACTAACTAATACCATCACATTACAGAGTTTAACACTGGCATTTGGACAGGGCCGGATGCAGACACTCAGGTCAAAAGCATCTAACCTGCCATGGCAGACAGAAAAATACTACTGTGTACTTTGCTTCCTGGTTAAAGTGCAGCCCTGCAAAGTGTCAGGAGCATCTCCAGACGAATGTGTCTTTACCTACATTTGCTGCACTCCTGTCTGAAGGCATGCCATGACCTTTGCACATGTGCCAATCATGGAAGGCCACTGTTCCTTTCCATCATGAAGAATAGGGCAAACCGTTTTCCTACTGATTGCAGCTTTCCTTTAAGTATTTACTATATTTCAGCATTCAATAAGCCAGTTCTCTTATAGTATGACTCCATGCCTACATTTCAAGTAATGCTGTTCTTTCTTTCTAAAGACTTTCATCTCTGTACTGTCTGTCATCTGATGATGCCGTACCTCTGGACAGGGTTAGAATACGACAGGCATAATGGCAGACCAGTCGTCCTCCACACTTTCCAAGAGCATGTTATTTTGTGAGTGCTGAAATGTCCTTCCCGTGAGCAACAGTGGGAAAACACATTCCCCATCCACTCTGGGCAAGATATAGGATGATAACTAGCACACTGTTTGCATCAGGCATTTGGTCTTCATGGTTAAACACAAAGGGGACAGTCAGTGACCAAAAAGAGAATTGTTGTACATAACAGGAGTCTCATCTCTCCTTTGGTGATATATTCACTTCTGTGTTCATTTGTAGTTTATTTGTAGCTATTTCTCCATGGTTCTAAGATCCCTAAGGGCAGCAATTGAATTTGAGTTTTACTCATGCCCACAACTGAAACCAGTGTCTGGTACTCTATAAACATGTGCCCATTTGCCGGGCGGTGGTGGCGCACGCCTTTAATCCCAGCACTCGGGAGGCAGAGGCAGGCGGATCTCTGTGAGTTCGAGGCCAGCCTGGGCTACCAAGTGAGCTCCAGGAAAGGCGCAAAGCTACACAGAGAGACCCTGTCTCGAAAAACCAAAAAAAAAAAAAAAAAAAAAAAAAAAAAAAAAAAAAAAAAAAAAAAACATGTGCCCATTCATACACTGAAGACTTACTGAATGACAGCTAGTGAGAGGGCTCTGCAGGTAAAGGCACTTGCCATCAAGACTCATGACCTGAGTTTAATTCCCATGTCCCACATGGTGGAAGGAGAAAACCAACTCCCACAAGGTGCAGATTCACATGTGTACACATACACAATAATCAAATAAATGTGAACAAAAATATTTTTTGAGTGAGATGTATAGGGGGCAGCGATGTCCAATGTCTATGAAAAAGATCACCTTCATTTCAGCACCCAGATTCTATTAGGATGCTCCTTTTGTGGGG